>JAGKQL010000057.1:2224649-2258499 GCA_018398635.1 Cyprinodon brontotheroides
CTATTCAGCTTCCACCTTTCTGCTTTTCCCACCTTCTCTTTTCTTCTCTCATCTTCCTTTCCTTCCTAACCTCTTCTCTTTTTGTCCCATCCTGCCTGTTCCTTCTATCTATCTCGGTCGGATTAATATAACCTTGCACGTTTAGACACCACATTAGGCATTTAAAAAGATCAGATACAGATCGGATTCAGGACATAGCCAAGTGGCCTGGGTTGCACTTGAAAAAAAATCTGATCTTTATTGTTCAGACTGTCATGAAAAGATCAGATACAGATTGCATATGGGCAACACAACAACAAATGAATTAAAAATCATACTTGGGTCCCTTCAGGCTGCATTGTGAACACAGCCATAGTTAGATCCTTCATTCCTCTAGTTGCTTGGTTGTAGCGGCTCTGGACTCACACAGTTATAGCAACTGAAACACTTGTTTTATCAGGTGCTTGAACCAACTGGGCCAGAATACGTACCTACATTATTTCCTGATCTAAGTTCTCCAACAAGCAAAGGAGGATTTATCCAATGGCCAGATTTGAACTCAGGCTCTAAAAAGCAAAAACCATTAATGCTGATGGAGGAGCAACAGGAAAGACTGGAGAAGACAGAAGGTGAATGCCATTAAACTATTGAGCCATACGCCAAAGCAAATTTTATCAGCTTTAGTTTCAGTACATGGAAGAAGATTGTAATTAATATGAAACCATATAAAGAAGCAAATTGTTTCAATCCATGAGGTTTTTATTGCTGCTAATTCATCAGTTTAGAAGTGATTACAATAATTAAAAACATCCACAGCAGAATATAAAACATAAAATCAGTTGTATAAAATAGAAAATCTACAGAATCAAGAACAAAACTATAAGAATTAATTCAAAGGAAAATTATACTTTCAAAAATCTCTAAAAAGCAGAAACTTTAAACTTCTAGAGGAGAGTCAGATTTCTTTAATACATTATTAAGACAAAGGCTTTTTACCGAGTTAAAGCAGGTTCAAACTGATCAGTAAAATAACAGCAACATCATCAATCTAGTTTATCTTTTTAAACAAACATGTTTCATCATTTTAGGACTTCATTTTCCCTGAACTACAGACTCCAGCCTCTAAACTGAGTTCTTTGATGTCCCGTAGTTTAACCCCATAATCCCAGCACCCTTTCAAGGTGGCTGGAGCTACTTTGCAACATTAATTAGCTTGTAGCTGACTAACTCTGAGACTGACACACACTTCTATATGTCCCAAATCTTCATCTGAGACTCCTCTATAGATGATCTACTTCATTCTAATATCTATTGACCATAGCTCTAACACTGGGCCAAATAAAGTTGGAGTTTTGGTGGGCCTGGTTTCAACAACACACGTAGCAGGGCTGATTGATGCATTGCTAATGAAAGCCAACAAGACACTGAATTAGCTAAACTCTGATCATTTGCAGCTGAATTCTTAAAAAATCCCCCAGAATAATCAGCAAAACTGAGCAAAGCTCATTAAATCTGTCCTACCTTTGCTTTTATTTTCATCTGAGGATATTTTCATCTGAATGTATGTTTCTGGAATATTTCCAACCAATAGATTATCATTCAGCTAAAAGGTTCTTTTAGCTGAATGATGAATACAAACACCTTTTTTTTTTGTCAGGGCAACTTTCTTACTAATTTACTCAGGTCCAAAATAATTAACTTTCAAATGTTCACATCCACATATTCACCCAGGACCTGAATATTTACTAGTTTACAATAGAACACCTTATCTGTTCTAGTTTCTATGTAAAAAGAGCTGTTAATTAATGGCTTTCTCAAAACTTTGCTTGAAAAAGACCATTAACCTGTGAGTTTCTCATATAGTGAGGTGAAGGAGTTTCTAGATGGACATTTTCTCACCAGTCAAACATGGAACTAGTGTTCATACCTGTGGCGTCTAACTGTGGAGGAGAATAAATGAGCAGTACGCTGCAGAGAAAGCTGCTAAAGTTGATTGAGGCGACGTGTTTAGCACTGACGAGGGACCACTAGACATCTGTCTATAATGAGAACTACCTCAGCATTAGTGGACACCTCATTGATGCCAGCTGGGAACTGCACTCCTTCACTTTAGGTAGGCCATGTTTTGTCATTTTAAATTTCATTTTACCAAGACACCACAAATTATTACCACATTATGTTTGCTTCTTGATGATTGCTTTGGTGAATGTGGGTAAAGTTGGATGCTTTTTGAAAATGTTGCTTTCAGTAGTATTATGTGATGCATTCTGGAAACAGGAGATGAGCCCCTGGTCTAATGCACCAGTTCAAAGACTTACTTTTAATTATTATTTAGGTACCACACACATATCATCCTTATCAGATTTTATTCTTATATCTTATTTGTACTCACAATCTAATTTTTCCCCTCTTCTGTAAATTTCTTTCGCACGGCAAGAAAAAAATTTCCCTCAAGGGATTGATAAAGTTATTCTGATTCTGATTCATGAAGCCATTTGGCAGAATTCAAATCAGCCGTTTTAATCTAGATTGATCTAGATTAATTCCAAGACTACAGAAATTAATATATGCCCACCTCAAATATAAATCATTCCACATCATGAATGAATAAATGTCATCTGAATAACCGAATAACCGTCTTGTTTAAAACCCTTGTCACAAATCATTCAGGAGAACAACTTCTCACCTGTGTGAATTCTCATGTGTTTATGCAAACTACTTTTTTGAGTAAAACTTTTGCTACAAATTGTGCAGGAAAAAGGCTTCTCACCTGTGTGAATTCTCATGTGTTTAGTCAAATGGGCTTTAGAATAAAATTTTTGCTACAAATCGTACAGGAAAAAGGCTTCTCACCTGTGTGAATTCTCATGTGTGTAGTCAAAAACTTTTTTGAGTAAAACTTTTGCTACAAATCGTGCAGGAAAAAGGCCTCTCACCTGTGTGAATTCTGATGTGTGAATTAAGAGTAGATTTCTCAGTGAAGCTTTTTCCACAGGACGGACATTCAAAAGGCTTCTCACCAGTGTGAATTCTCATGTGAATCAAGACTAGATTTCTCAGTGAAGCTTTTTCCGGACATTGAAAAGGCTTCTCATGTTTAATCAAATGACCTATTGCAATAAATTTCTTGTTACAAATCGTGCAGGAAAAAGGCTTCTCACCTGTGTGAATTCTGATGTGTGAATCAAGTTTAGATTTCTCAGTGAAGCTTTTTCCACAGGACGGACATTCAAAAGGCTTCTCACCAGTGTGAATTTTCATGTGAGAAGTCAAATGACTTTTGCAAGTGAATTTCTTGTTACAAGTTGTACAGGAAAAAGGCTTCTCACCCGTGTGAATTCTCATGTGTTCAGTCAAACCACTCTTGTAAGTGAATTTCTTGCTACAAATAGTGCAGGAAATAGGCCTCTCACCTGTGTGAATTCTGATGATTAAGTCTAGATTTCTGTGTGAACATTTTTCCACAGGACAAACATTCAAAAGGCTTCTCACCAGTGTGAATTTTCATGTGAGAAGTCAAATGACTTTTGCAAGTGAATTTCTTGTTACAAGTTGTACAGGAAAAAGGCTTCTCACCCGTGTGAATTCTCATGTGTAGAGTCAAATAACTTTTTTGAGTAAAACTTTTGCTACAAATCGTGCAGGAAAAAGGCTTCTCACCTGTGTGAATTCTGATGTGTTTATCAAGAGTATTTCTCAGTGAAGCTTTTTCCACAGGACAAACATTCAAAAGGCTTCTCACCTGACTTTTCAAGTGAATTTCTTGTTACAAGTTGTACAGGAAAAAGGCTTCTCACCCGTGTGAACTCATGTGTGGAGTCAAGTAAAACTTTTGCTACAAATCGTGCAGGAAAAAGGCTTCTCACCTGTGTGAATTCTCATGTGTTTAGTCAAGAGTAACTTTTTCGAGTAAAACTTTTGCTACAGGACGGACATTCAAAAGGCCTCTCACCTGTGTGAATTCTGATGTGATGATTAAGTCTAGATTTCTGTGTGAACATTTTTCCACAGGACAAACATTCATAAATCTTCTGACCAGCTTGATTTCTCATGTCAGCCATTGACTGTTCTTTTTTTAGAAAGTTTTCTCCCCGTGTCAGACATGGGGAAGGTTTCTCTTCAATATCCTGCTTCAGAACAAGCTGCTCTTCCTGCTCACTTATGTTGAGCTCCATGGTTTCCTCTTTTGTCCAGGGATCTTCTGGCTTTTGCTGCTCTTCTTTTATCTGCAGAGCTTCTGGTTCCTTTTGATCCAAACTGGAATTGCTCTCTTGTCCACAGAGCTGCTGGTCAGAGAAATCCTCCTCTTTTCCAAGATCATCCTGGAGGCGGTCTGAAAGACAAACACAGCAGAAAAACTTTTTATTACAGGCTAAAGAAAGGACACTTCACTTTATTCTTTTGTTGATCTAACTACATAAAAGCATACGTCAGAGAAAACCTCTTTTCCAACATAATCCTGAAGGTGGTCTGAAAAGAGAAACACAGCAGAAAGACTTTCTATTGGTGGTTAAATAAAGGACACTTCACATAAGAGCACCACACTCTGCCCTTGAGTTTGAGGAGCGAGTGGATCCTGCCAAGAAACCTGAAGATATGAAGTTCATTCTGACCTAAAGTTGTTTCCCCACAAAGAATTATTAAAGAAAGTAAAGAATTCCCATCCAACACCACAGTGACTGTCTGGCAAATGAGGAAGTAATGAGACACCCTAGCCTCAGCAGCGCTTCCTGTACACCTCTGCCTGAGCTGATCTCCAGTAGAGCCAGAGGGCTGTTTTTGCTCTTGTCTGGGTTCCTCATCACAGAAGAGCAAAGTAACTCAGCCGTATCACTCAAGAGGAGGATACTTGCTGTCACTGCTGCAGAAAAAAACATTTGACCAAACCAATTGAAGAAACTCCAACAGACAGAATAAAGGAGGGGTCAGATGGTGAAACCATATTAATATTGGTTTTTAAGTTGATATTTTAGCGCCATTGAGACCCTTATCTATGGTCGTGGCTTCTTCATGAACTGCATTGTGCCCACTTCATGCAATTCTGTTCTCTCCATCATCCTTCTCTCCAAAAACAAAGTTTCATTTATTGATTTTTTGACTTTTTAACACGTCTCTTCGTTGACTGGAGCTGTAAACGCCGCAAGGTGACTCCCATGTAGAACTTCAGCACTATGCCACAATCTGGAGACTTGAGCAAGAAACGAGAGGAGGTGGTACACGCTTTCCTGAGACCCGCCCCCTTCTTCTTCTAATTGGCTAATATTGTTCGTTTCAGAGCGCTCCTTTGCTACCATTGGCTGACAAACGCAACAGGGATTTCAATTGTCTTTTCTTATTTTTTTTTTTTTATTTACTGTCAATTTATTTTCAAATGATTTATTTACCCAAGGTAAGGTGACCAGATTTCTGCAATCTAATCTGGGGACATTTCCAGCTCATAGATAAAAAAAAAAATACATTTTATGAAAATTAAAATAGGGAATGGGGAAAGAGATGTTTTCATCCATTTTTACATATTTTTTAATATTTAAACTAAAATGAAGTGTGAAATCCAGGAATGTGCCTCTCCTATTTCCTCAGATAAATAATATTAATCAATCAATAGTGTTAATTAGAGACATTTAGTCTCTCCGTCTTCTTCCCTTGTTAGAAATATAACATTGTGTTCAGGAACAGGATAGTTTGCATCAATACAGAGTCTGTGGGAATTTCCCTCTTTTTCCAATTCCAAAAAATTAAAATAAACATTTTTTATATGTATAAAAATGGAAAACATATTTTTTTCTTAACAATGATCACTATAAAATGAAATGGCCTCCAGTTGTTTCTGCTGTATCCTGGACAGCTGCAGTGCATTGGGTCGCCTCCAGCAGCCTGGATTAAATCTGTGTCACTATTAAAAAAGTTACGTCAGATTTTTATATTCAGATTAAGTTACAACCATTAAAACACATCTATAAATCTAGATCATTGTCATGAGCAGCTTGAAGCAGCCACACCAAAAATACATGTTTTGTCATTACACGTATAGATGAATGAAAAATAAGCTTCAGGGCATTAAAATATTGTGTCCTTTAATAAAGTTATAGTGAAACCTAATAGGAGTATATTTTTTACAATCATAAACCTATTTTTTATTCATAGATGCAGCTGTGCTTTTTGTTTTAAATGAGCTCTTATTGTGAAAGGATGTACATTTGTCCCTGTTACAAAAATCCACAACAAAAACTAAATATTTTGGCAGAAACTGCACATGCTGGATGCTGATGGGGATTTTTTACTATGTCATATTAAATGAAGCGTTCATTTCCACTTGTTTTGCTATGAATTTAATAATAATGTCGCGCATGCTTTCCTCGATCTGGGAGGAAGTCGGAGCGAGACGGGAGGAACAGCGGAGGCTGCAGGCTTTTCTTTGAACAGGAGGTCTGGAGCGCAGCGGAGCGCTGACAGACGGTGTGGGATATCGGGGTAACACAGGGTAGCTGCGTCCAGCCGGCTGTGATAACCAACTTCCTCGTCTATTTTCAAACTGAAGCGCTCTGCTCCTCATCTATACGTTAACAGCTGTTTCTGTGCGCAGCGCGCTCTTACTATAGTAACAGTTTATATGCAACATTTCCCCTTTATTCATAAAACGGTAAAATCAGGGACATTGGCGGGGACAGCTTTAGCAGGGGACAGGTGGTCCAAAACGGGGACTGTCCCTGGAAATCGGGGATGTCTGGTCACCCTAAGCCACGGGCAATCGCTACCAGCTGAAAATCTGGCTTAGGGCCAGAATACTTTAATCCCTGTACTTTTCTGCAGCTTTCACTATTATTTGGATTTTTTCAGTTTGTGGTCTGAGCGCTATAATTGATCACTTCTACCATGAAAAGTACAAAATCCTTCTTTTTTACAATGAATGAGTCTTCTGCCATTTTGGGACGCTCCTCTAGAGATTTTGCACGGCTCATTTTCACCACTGTTGATTTGGGTCTTTCTGACTGGGATGGGATTCTTTTTGCAGCATCAGTAAAGTTATTCCGAGCTCTAATTTCACTTTTCTTCTCTCTTCAGATCTTTTGCTCTCTTCACATCCGTGATACGCAGCAGGATGTTCTCCACCACAGTTACAGCATTTCATTTTTACTCCTTTCCCTCATTTTCCATATTTGTCGAGTAATATTCCATATTACTTTGTTATCATTTTGTTTTCCTGTAGAATTTCTAGATTGTTCATCTTAATTGTTCTGTGTTGGACTCCCCTTTTTTGTTTTTGATTCAACTTTATTCCAATCTTCTTTGTTTTCAGCATTTCCTTCTTCCATCCCACAAGAATCGCTTCCTGTTTCCTCGCTACTCAGGACCCAGGACATTTCTCCACAAGGTGCTTAGAAACACTCATCCTTGTGTCGCCCAACAACGCCCCAACAACCTGCACACACATTTATTACAGAAGGCCAAAATAAAAGGGAGGTGCTCTCCAGAAAGCCAGAGCTGCATCCCATTCTGCTCTGATCCAGCTCTTTATCCAGCATTCTGTCTTCGCTGACCTCAGTACAGAGCTAGTTGTAAACCTTCTCTAACTCCTTAGACACAATAAGTAGAGAAAGATTTAAAAGGATGGTAAAAGGACACAATGCTCCTCTTCTGAAGACACAATATGGGTAATGCAGAACATCTTAGAAAAACAGGGTGAAGTTAACATAGATGACATTTTCCATCACATTATTCTCCCAAAGAAATATTGATTTCCATCACAAAACACAGTTTCAATCTTTTCCCTCCCCGGTTTATTTCTGCTTCACTTTAAAGGCTAGAGTGAAAACTAATCCACACTACATTCCTGAGACAAACTTTTTGTTATTCTCATGACAAAGATTCATGCAGTTCAAGCTCCTCCTATTTAATGACTCGGTCTGAGGTGAAGCAACTGTGCATCACTGTGATAAACCTGAAGTCTAAAGCATTTAGATATCATAGAGGATGACAATAGAAATATGATAAAGCCAATTGTTCCTTTTGAACTATTTGAAATGCAGAGACCTGGATGACGACATGTCAACCAGAGGCAGAAGGCTGAAGAAAACTAAAATGTCTGCTCCTGTTTTAGCTGGAATACCTCTATTACTTTAGAAAAATGAGCAAAAGGACACGATTTTTGCCTTTGTGGATGGAGAAGATGTTTGTGTTTTCCTCTCAACCGGATTTGGTAAGAAATTAATTTATCAGTTAACACTGAAACAAATGAAGAATGTGATTGGTCAGCTGCTACTGCTGCTGTGATTGGCTAAAAGCTGGACATGAGAGATGGATACCCAATCAGCTGGAAGAACTGTACTGAATGATCCTCCCTTTTGCTAACAGCCTCTACAGAACGATACCCAGATTCATACGGTGTAGGAACTGAATTTAACTACATGTCAATCTGGTTTATGCCAGGTTAAATATGTGGCCCAGATGCAAAAAATAAAAATAGGCCCTTCCAGGGCTCTTTATTGAATTTCACAAAGCAGAAAAAGCTTTCACAAAACCAAAAGGGAGTTTTAAAAATTCTGCTTTTATCTTGAAATAATATAAACCAGTTTTTAAGCGTCTGAATGGTTTAGATTTTAATGAAGAGCAGATAAATGACACTTAAGGCTGTAATAAAACAGGTGGAATAGCCCTTTAGCTTTTCACTGAACCGGTGTTACGAGAAGAAGAGCATGCCTGCTGAGAATGACCTCACCTGCTGCTCTCTAAGCTCTCACACATTTATGATCAAGTGTCATGAAATGGCCGCTGTTTTAGTGAAGGAGGCCGTGGAGACATTTTATTTTAATGGAGAGAAAAAAAGAATCAATATGAAAGATAGAGAAAATGAAGCTGACAAAGGATAATGCAGAAGTGCTTTTAAGAGGTTTGTAGGAGGCTTTGATGTACCTATCAAGTCTAGATTTCTTTGTTAACATTTTTCCACAGACATTCATAAATCTTCTTACCTGTGTGAGTTCTCATGTGATCCATTAAATGTTCTTTTTTAAGAAAGTTTTCTCCACATGTCAAACATGGGAAAGGTTTCTCTTCAGTCTCCTGCTTCAGAACAAGCTGCTCTTCATGCTCACTAATGGGGAGCTCCATGGTTTCCTCTTTAGTCCAGGGATCTTCTGGTTCTTTCTGCTCTTCTTTTATCTGCAGAGCTTCTGGTTCCTCTTGATCCAAACTGGAATTCCTCTCCTGTCCACAGAGCTGCTGGTCAGAGAAATCCTCCTCTTTTCCAATATAATCCTGCAGGCGGTCTGAAAGACAAACACAGCAGAAAGACTTTCTATTGGTGGTTAAATAAAGGACACTTCACATAAAAGCACCAAACTCTGTCCTTGATTTTGAGGAGCGAGTGGATCCTGCCAAGAAACCTGAAGATATGAAGTTCATTCTGGCCTAAATTTGTTTCCCCACAAAGAATTATTAAAGAAAGTAAAGAATTCACATCCAACACCACAGTGACTGTCTGGCAAATGAGGAAGTAATGAGACACCCTAGCCTCAGCAGCGCTTCCTGTACACCTCTGCCTGGAAGAGACAGACCCCAGCTCAATGTGTCAGAGGCTGAGCTGATTTGAAGTGATTCATCAAATTCTCTGTTCTATCGTATCAAAAAGAAGCATTATGGTTAGAAAGAGAAAAACAGGCCTAAATGATAAAGCCGTCTGGAGCAGCTTCCTCATTTTTTGCTAAAATGTAGCAATCAGCAGGGCTGTTTTTGCTCTTGTCTGGGTTCCTCATCACAGAAGAGCAAAGTAACTCAGCCGTATCACTCAAGAGGAGGATACTTGCTGTCACTGCTGCAGAAAAAAACATTTGACCAAACCAATTGAAGAAACTCCAACAGACAGCATAAAGGAGGGGTCAGATGGTTGAACCATATTTATATTGATTTTTTATTTATATATTTAGCTTGAGTCTTGCTGCTTTCTTTGCTCTGTCAGAGTTTGCTAATAAAAGATCATTACACATTAGCATATGTGTGGAAAGAACATTTCCTGAGTGAATTTCCTGATGGTGTCCTGTAGAGAGGAAAAGCAATGCGTGTGGGTTCTAGAAAATAAAATAGGAGCTTATTAGGGTTTGTCTGAAGCTAAAACCTATTAATCACCCATGGAGCTAATATGGCCACAAAAACACTGATGACCAGTATTCCAAGAGCCATTAGGATCATTTTCATGGCCTCAGATAATGGACTTATATCTGTACTTGTCCTGTTAGATCTCAGTGCTGCATTTGATACAGTTAATAAAATTATTATTTTAGACAGACTTGAATATTTCGTAGGAATTAAAGGAACAGCACTAGACTGGTTTAAATTCTATTTATCTGACAGATTTCAGTTTGTTGGTGTTAATGATAAATCTTCCTCATGCTCAAAGGTTACCTGTGGAGTAGGGCTGCAACAGGAATCGATAAAATCGATAAAAAGCGACTTTTAAAAGCGTTGGCAACGGTAGAATTTCATCATCGATTAGTTGTGTCGCTAGCGATTAATCGTCATCCGCCGCCGCCATCATCACATCCACTTGACTGAAGGGGAAGAAGAAAAATATGGCAGAAGCGAACCAGCGCTGCAGGGCGCAGTGTTGCCAACTCAGCGACTTTTCAGACCCCTCCAGCGACTATTTTTCAAAAGCGACTAGCGACAAATCTGGCGACTTTTACGGTGTCACTGGCGGCTTTTGGAGACTCTTACGTGAAAGCATGTATCATTCCTACTCTGCCGTGGGGCGCCTCCCCCCGCTCCCGCAGGAGTCCCTCTCAGCGCGCTGTGTCAGAGCCCTCAGCGTCCAGACTGCAAATGAAGCGCATGCACCCGGATTGACGGCGCAAATTGATCACAATAATTAAAATAGCCTGCGCTTTGTAAAGTGAAAAAAGTCGTAACATGCAACTTTTGTCAAAACAAATTAACATGGCACGGAAGCACCATGTTTGTTTGGTTTTAAAGTGGGGAAACGTAACGTTAGTTTCTCAGGTAGCTCATCTGATGCTTTCCTTACCGTGTTAGTAGGTTACAGACAGTGATAAGGTTGGCTACTTATTTTACTTTTAATTTCATTTGAATTAGCTTAAGCAGCGTTTATATTTACTTTATAAATAAATTAACTTGCAAATTATGAGGGCAAGGCTTTTTAAAGTTTAAATCTTCTGGCAAAAATAAAGTAAATAAAGATCCTGCAATTTATGGAAGTAAAGCAGAATAAAATCCAGCAAGATCAGTAATATGTCAATTAATTATCTGCCACATTCCCATGTAAATATCTGTCTTTGGAGGATGTGTTTTTTAGCACCCCTAGTTCTCTCATTTTTCTTCCAAATACAATTTATAATTTGAATCACAGGGCTATTTTTATCTCTATGGTTCAGTATTTTTCTCAAGTAGCAACTTTAACTGCTATACTTTCCTGTCTTAAAAGGCAGAACTCTATTAGTCTAAAAAACCTCATTTTTGTTGAAATGGGGGCCTATTGTTTGAACCCCTTAGGGGCTTTTAAAAAACAAAAATGTCTTTTTTTGCACTTTATGAAACAAAGTAGCCTATATTTTGTGGATGTACAGCTACATTTCTCATGTAAGTTTTGCGTAGTTTTAACACAAACATTTATTTTTTCATATTGCACCAGTACAGTTAATGAGCAACCTGTACTTGTGTGCTTGTTTGTTCTGTCTAAAATGTTTATTTTGGAATAAAGAGTATAAAATATAAAAAATATTTTTGTCGATTCATCGATTAATCGAAAAAATAATGCGACCGATTCATCGATTTTTAAAATAATCGTTAGTTGCAGCCCCTGCTGTGGAGTACCACAGGGATCAGTGCTAGGACCAATTCTCTTTACTTTATATATGCTCCCAATCGGTAGAATTATTAGACAGCATGGGATTAATTTCCACTGTTATGCTGATGATACTCGGCTATATCTGTCTATAATCCAGATGAAGCTAATCCATTACATAGATTACAGGCATGTCATGAAGACATAAAACCTGGATGACTCTTAACTTTCTGCTTCTGAATGCAGACAAAACAGAAGTTATAGTCTTTGGACCAGAGTCTTTGAAAAAGAGCTGATTAGTCAGTCACTTCATTTGGATGGGATTAAACTGATTTCAGATAATAAAGTAAAAATCTTGGTGTTGTTTTTGATCAGGACCTGTCATTTAAATCTCATATCAAAGAGGTTTCTAGAATTTCCTTCTTTCATCTGAGGAATATTGCAAAAGATTAGAAATCTCCTGTCCAGGGGTGATGCTGAGAAACTAGTCCATGCATTTGTTACTTCAAGGCTGGACTATTGTAATTCTTTACTATCAGGAAGTCCACAAACTGTAGTTAAAAGCCTTCAGCTGATCCAAAATGCTGCAGCCAGAGTTCTGATAAAAATGAAAAAGAGAGATCATATCTCTCCTATCCTGGCTTCTCTTCATTGGCTTCCTGTTAAATCCAGAATAGAATTTAAAATCCTCCTTCTCACATATAAAGCCTTAAATAACCAAGCTCCATCTGATATCAGAGATCTGATTTTATTGTCGGTGAAACATGTCAAGCTGAAAATACCAAAAGGCCTTTTTCTAAAGAGAAATGGAACTAAAGATGTCTGCCGTTAAGGTTTTAAGCTCAGACATCAGAAAGGGCATCTTTAAAATATCTTTCTGTTATGTTAGCAGAAAAGGCAGTGCGCATCATAAAGTCCCGCCTCCTGCGCTGTGATTGGTCCATCAAGATCTGGCTGAAGTCAACAGCGGTTTACTATAATTGATTCATAAAGTGAATGTAAAGAAAAAAAGAAAAACTTGCAAGAAGGGCTGTCAGAGTTACAAGATTAATGTGCAAAAATGCAATGTTCTTTAATCTTAATCTAATCTTAAAGCAGGATTAAAGCACTTGCTTTGGTTCTCTGTGGAATTGGTTTGGTTTCCTAAAAAGCTCTGTAGAGACCGGTCCACTGTCCACCTCATCCGCGCTCTGACCAGCTGACCAACCAGAGGTGATCACAGCTGATCTGAGAGGAGAGAAACAGGACCAACCTTTGGATCCTTTAACTGCTGGAGACTAAAGAATAAAAGAGCAATTAACAGCGTCTGTTTACTGGAATTAATAAGCAGAGGATGAACCGACTTTGAGGATGTTGGCTTCTGATAAGAGCTAATGTTTCTCTCCATTAAATTAATACAGCAGCTTCTCTTTTTTCATAGTTTCACTATAAAATACATGTATTGTCTAATAAAGCACACTTTTCATATTTGTGTTCTTTAAAAAAAAAACATTTCAGTGGAACTCAATATTTTTAGTCTTGTCCTTTAAGGGCTGATTAAGCTTGATGTATTATATTCGGCGTTTAAAATGAGCCGTCTGTCACAGCGTCTGCAGCTTTACCCTCAGATTCCAGATCCTCCATCCGCTGTGAGTCTGTGTAATAGGGATAATTAGGATCAGAAAAAGTTGGTTTGTTCTCTACTTCCTCAATCAGCATCTCTTCATCCATGCCTGCTATAAGAAGTTTCTTTGGAAGTTGTGAGATTCGCTCTCGGAAGTTGTTATGACTGGATTTGATGAAACTTTTTAGCTTCTCAGTATAAAATAAATGTTTTGATGGAGATGAGAAATCTGCTTCCTGGTATGTTGAAGTAGCAATAATTCTGATCCAATAATTTAATTAAACGGTCTTAATTTTTTGGAATATATAAGAATTGCTCTAATCAATCCATTGTTACTATATTTTAATTTGACAAACCGGATCTTCTCCACGTTCTTTTTCCTGTTTGGTGCGATTGCAAATTCGGATCTTGACCTGGCCGGCTTCCAGCAGACTGGAGGGAAGAAAAAAAATAGCTCTGCTCCGTATTTTGACAGTGAAGGACGGAGAAGACGTACGTGGACGGTGACGTTCAGAGGAGTAGCGGTGGATGTGGAACCCCCAGATTCCACATACTCCGTCAGCGCTGCGCTCACGTACGTCGTGCGGAGTATTTGTCTGTCATGTTAACCAATGAGAGCTGTTCCACGTCCACCGCTACTCCTAAACTCGTCACCGTCCACGTGCGTCTTCTCCGTCCTTCACCATCAAAATATGGAGCCGAGCTATTTTTTGCTCCGCTCCGGCTGGTCCGTCCAGGTCAAGATCCGTAATTACAATCGCACCAAACAGGAAAAAGAACACAGAGAAGATCCAGTTTGTAACGATGGATTGTTAACTACAAATCAGAGCATAATTGTATATATTCCCCAAAACTAAGAGTGTTTAAACAAATGATTGGATGCAAACTATTGGTACTTCAACAAACCAGGAAGCAGATTTCTCATCTCCATCAAAATATTTATTTTATACCGAGAGGCTTAAAAGTTTCATCAAATCCAGTCACAACAACTTTCAGGAGCGAATCTCACAACTTCCAAACAAACTTCTTATCTCAGGCATGGATGAAGAGATGCTGAGTTTGGAAGCAGAGAACAAACATAGTTCATCCAAACCTTGGATGATCCTAGTTATCCCTGTTAGAAAAATCCACAACAAAACCAAAATATTTGGACAGAAACTGAACATCTGCTGGATGCTGATGGGGATTTTTTTAATGTCATGTTTAATTAAGCGTTCATTACCGCATATTTTGCTCCTATGAATGTAATAATAATATAGCGCATGCTCTCCTGGAGCTCAGAGGAAGTCTGAGCGGAGCAGGATGGGAGGAACAGCGGAGGCTGCAGGCTTTGCTTTGATCAGGCGGTCTGGAGCGCAGCGGAGAGGAGCGGAGTGCTGATGGAGGATGTGGGATTTCAGGGGAACAGTTCTCATTGATTAACATGACAGACAGGGACCCCGCATGACGTCCGTGGGCGGAGCCCAGTTCTGAAGGAGGATGTAGAATCTGGGGGTTTATACTCTGCATGGCTTCCCCCTACACAGAGTAAATCAGTCAGTGAATTATCTTTGTCAAACCCATCTTTAAAACCCTATATTAGTGAGAGCATTGTTGCTATTTTGTAGGCTAACTGTTAAATTTAAGCTTAGCTTTCTAGAAGCTGCGAGTAGAAGCTGAGGAGTCGATCTGAAGAGGGAGAGACGATTACTGCCAGTTCATTCTCAGCGCTCTAATAATAATAATAATAATGATTATGTACTGATGTCACTCTCTGTTTCTCTGTTCCACATGCTGAGGCTGCACCGCATCACTAAAGTGAAAACAATCAAATTACATTTTAGTAACACAAGAAAGAAAATGTTCCAAACAATTAATTTTAAAGGATTTTACAGCATTTCCTTAACAAATATCCAAAGTGTAAAAACTCAGTTCTAATAAAGAATAAACCTAACAGTTTAGAACGGGTTTATTTGCCTCCAAATGTCTTAAAAGAAAAATCAGATGTTTATTCCTGTGAGGATTATTTTGGGGGTAGGCTGTGTGGGAGCTGAATTAATCTACATTGATATTAATCTGTTGATAAAAACTTGGTTTTCTTTTCTTTCTACTAATTTGCTTCCATGGCTGTTATTGATTCTTTTTTCTCAAAAATGAATCAAAATGAGATATTTTTATTTATTTATTTAGGAGGGGGGATTAATCCAGATTAATTTCTCTATTAATCAAGTAACTATCAGTGATTTTTACAGCATGTTGTTTCTGTTAAACTGATGATCAATCAGGTTGTTGTAGTTGTCTAAAAAGCTGTAATAAGCTGTTTAAAGTTGTTGTTTTTAAAGAACATTTGTGTTTGGATCACTGAGAGCAGCTGATAACACCACACTACATGAGGAAGCAGAAAACAAAGCAGCTTCTAACTTTTCATCCCGTTTTAGAGCGACAGTCATTTGTTTCCTGGAGTTTTTCTCCAATCTGTTGATAGTGGTGATATTAATGAGTTCAATCACAGGATGTCTCTAAATGTTTCCATTAGAGAAGCATCGCCAGCAGGAGCTGCTGCTGCTGCCATCATTAACACATCTCCTCTTCTTATTCTAGAAGAAGAAGGAAAACACAGAGAGTGGAAGCCCCAAATAAACCAAGCTTTAGCCACTCACACTGGAAAGGCTGCAATGACCAAACATGATGCACACTTTAGCCTTTAGTCAACCTCCGCTTTAACCGGAAGTTAGCTTTAGCTTAGCATCTTGATCTCCTCTAAGCAGTTTTCCAATCAGATGAGGCTAAAATCCACAGTGTGCATCATCAGGGAATCGTTTCTATCAGGTGTTTCCTACCTATCCGGTGTAAGATGATCTGGGGGATCCTGGTGAAATCCAGCAGTAGATGTTGATCGTCCATCTTTTCCTCCGAATTGACCAAACTCCCTTTAAACTCCGTGAATGTTTCTTCAGCAGGAGTTAACTGCTCGGTGATAAACTCTCCTTGAAGCTGGACTGAAGACATTCTCACTGCAAACACTCCCAGATTATCAGCCTCTCTACAATGACTCCACACACACAAGCTAAGCTAATGCTGCTAGCTGCCAGTGACGCAACTTCCGCTTCTTCTTCTTCTTTTTGTTTAATGGCAGATTGCAACCTGAACTTTTAGGAGCATACCGCCACCTACTGTACCGGAGTATGTAGCATGGGCCATATCAATGTGATGATTACTTTTCTATCTATCTATCTATCTATCTATCTATCTATCTATCTATCTATCTATCTATCTATCTATCTATCTATCTATCTATCTATCTATCTATCTATCTATCTATCTATCTATCTATCTATCTATCTATCTATCTATCTATCTACATATATCTACATACATACACAAATAAACATCCATCCATATATACATATCCCTTTAAATCTTATAATATAATCCTGTATTGTTAAGATATTTAATAACAGCTTTCTGCATTTCCTTTATCTCCTCTCCTGTTGTTCCTATTAATCCTTTCAAATTTCATTCCCTTCCTATTTGTCTTGTTTTTTGTTTTAATCTTATCCTTTCTTCATCGATGGTGAAGGACGGAGAGAAGACGCGACGCTGGACGGTGACGCAGCTTAGGAGTAGCGTGACGGAACAGCTCTCTCATTGGTTAACATGACAGACAAATACTCCGCACGACGTACGTGAGCGGAGCGGAGCGCTGACTGAGTATGTGGAATCTGGGGGTTCCACATCCACCGCTACTCCTCTGAACGACCGTCCACGTACGTCTTCTCCATCCTTCACTGTCAAAATACGGAGCAGAGCTATTTTTTTTCTTCCCTCCAGTCTGCTGGAAGCCGGCCAGGTCAAGATCCAAATTTGCAATCGCACCAAACAGGAAAAAGAATGTGGAGAAGATCCGGTTTGTCAAATTAAAATATAGTAACAATGGATTGATTAGAGCAATTCTTATATATTCCAAAAAATTAAGACCGTTTAATTAAATTATTGGATCAGAATTATTGCTACTTCAACATACCAGGAAGCAGATTTCTCATCTCCATCAAAACATTTATTTTATACTGAGAAGCTAAAAAGTTTCATCAAATCCAGTCATAACAACTTCCGAGAGCGAATCTCACAACTTCCAAAGAAACTTCTTATAGCAGGCATGGATGAAGAGATGCTGATTGAGGAAGTAGAGAACAAACCAACTTTTTCTGATCCTAATTATCCCTATTACACAGACTCACAGCGGATGGAGGATCTGGAATCTGAGGGTAAAGCTGCAGACGCTGTGACAGACGGCTCATTTTAAACGCCGAATATAATACATCAAGCTTAATCAGCCCTTAAAGGACAAGACTAAAAATATTGAGTTCCACTGAAATGTTTTTTTTAAAGAACACAAATATGAAAAGTGTGCTTTATTAGACAATACATGTATTTTATAGTGAAACTATGAAAAAAGAGAAGCTGCTGTATTAATTTAATGGAGAGAAACATTAGCTCTTATCAGAAGCCAACATCCTCAAAGTGGGTTCATCCTCTGCTATTAATTCCAGTAAACAGACGCTGTTAATTGCTCTTTTATTCTTTAGTCTCCAGCAGTTAAAGGATCCAAAGGTTGGTCCTGTTTCTCTCCTCTCAGATCAGCTGTGATCACCTCTGGTTGGTCAGCTGGTCAGAGCGCGGATGAGGTGGACAGTGGACCGGTCTCTACAGAGCTTTTTAGGAAACCAAACCAATTCCACAGAGAACCAAAGCAAGTGCTTTAATCCTGCTTTAAGATTAGATTAAGATTAAAGAACATTGCATTTTTGCACATTAATCTTGTAACTCTGACAGCCCTTCTTGCAAGTTTTTCTTTTTTTCTTTACATTCACTTTATGAATCAATTATAGTAAACCGCTGTTGACTTCAGCCAGATCTTGATGGACCAATCACAGCGCAGGAGGCGGGACTTTATGATGCGCACTGCCTTTTCTGCTAACATAACAGAAAGATATTTTAAAGATGCCCTTTCTGATGTCTGAGCTTAAAACCTTAACGGCAGACATCTTTAGTTCCATTTCTCTTTAGAAAAAGGCCTTTTGGTATTTTCAGCTTGACATGTTTCACCGACAATAAAATCAGATCTCTGATATCAGATGGAGCTTGGTTATTTAAGGCTTTATATGTGAGAAGGAGGATTTTAAATTCTATTCTGGATTTAACAGGAAGCCAATGAAGAGAAGCTAGGATAGGAGAGATATGATCTCTCTTTTCATTTTCATCAGAACTCTGGCTGCAGCATTTTGGATCAGCTGAAGGCTTTTAACTACAGTTTGTGGACTTCCTGATAGTAAAGAATTACAATAGTCCAGCCTTGAAGTAACAAATGCATGGACTAGTTTCTCAGCATCACCCCTGGACAGGAGATTTCTAATCTTTTGCAATATTCCTCAGATGAAAGAAGGAAATTCTAGAAACCTCTTTGATATGGGATTTAAAATGACAGGTCCTGATCAAAAACAACACCAAGATTTTTTACTTTATTATCTGAAATCAGTTTAATCCCATCCAAATGAAGTGACTGACTAATCAGCTTCTTTTTCAGAGACTCTGGTCCAAAAGACTATAACTTCTGTTTTGTCTGCATTCAGAAGCAGAAAGTTAAGAGTCATCCAGGTTTTTATGTCTTCTCAGACATGCCTGTAATCTATGTAATGGATTAGCTTCATCTGGATTATAGACAGATATAGCTGAGTATCATCAGCATAACAGTGGAAATTAATCCCATGCTGTCTAATAATTCTACCGATTGGGAGCATGTATAAAGTAAAGAGAATTGGTCCTAGCACTGATCCCTGTGGTACTCCACAGGTAACCTTTGAGCATGAGGAAGATTTATCATTAACACCAACAAACTGAAATCCGTCAGATAAATAGAATTTAAACCAGTCTAGTGCTGTTCCTTTAATTCCTACGAAATATTCAAGTCTGTCTAAAATAATAATTTTATTAACTGTAATAACAAATGCAGCACTGAGATCTAACAGGACAAGTACAGATATAAGTCCATTATCTGAGGCCATGAAAATGATCCTAATGGCTCTTGGAATACTGGTCATCAGTGTTTTTGTGGCCATATTAGCTCCATGGGTGATTAATAGGTTTTAGCTTCAGACAAACCCTAATAAGCTCCTATTTTATTTTCTAGAACCCACACGCATTGCTTTTCCTCTCTACAGGACACCATCAGGAAATTCACTCAGGAAATGTTCTTTCCACACATATGCTAATGTGTAATGATCTTTTATTAGCAAACTCTGACAGAGCAAAGAAAGCAGCAAGACTCAAGCTAAATATATAAATAAAAAATCAATATAAATATGGTTCAACCATCTGACCCCTCCTTTATGCTGTCTGTTGGAGTTTCTTCAATTGGTTTGGTCAAATGTTTTTTTCTGCAGCAGTGACAGCAAGTATCCTCCTCTTGAGTGATACGGCTGAGTTACTTTGCTCTTCTGTGATGAGGAACCCAGACAAGAGCAAAAACAGCCCTGCTGATTGCTACATTTTAGCAAAAAATGAGGAAGCTGCTCCAGACGGCTTTATCATTTAGGCCTGTTTTTCTCTTTCTAACCATAATGCTTCTTTTTGATACGATAGAACAGAGAATTTGATGAATCACTTCAAATCAGCTCAGCCTCTGACACATTGAGCTGGGGTCTGTCTCTTCCAGGCAGAGGTGTACAGGAAGCGCTGCTGAGGCTAGGGTGTCTCATTACTTCCTCATTTGCCAGACAGTCACTGTGGTGTTGGATGGGAATTCTTTACTTTCTTTAATAATTCTTTGTGGGGAAACAAATTTAGGCCAGAATGAACTTCATATCTTCAGGTTTCTTGGCAGGATCCACTCGCTCCTCAAAATCAAGGACAGAGTTTGGTGCTTTTATGTGAAGTGTCCTTTATTTAACCACCAATAGAAAGTCTTTCTGCTGTGTTTGTCTTTCAGACCGCCTGCAGGATTATATTGGAAAAGAGGAGGATTTCTCTGACCAGCAGCTCTGTGGACAGGAGAGGAATTCCAGTTTGGATCAAGAGGAACCAGAAGCTCTGCAGATAAAAGAAGAGCAGAAAGAACCAGAAGATCCCTGGACTAAAGAGGAAACCATGGAGCTCCCCATAAGTGAGCAGGAAGAGCAGCTTGTTCTGAAGCAGGAGATTGAAGAGAAACCTTTCCCATGTTTGACATGTGGAGAAAACTTTCTTAAAAAAGAACATTTAATGGATCACATGAGAACTCACACAGGTAAGAAGATTTATGAATGTCTGTGGAAAAATGTTAACAAAGAAATCTAGACTTGATAGGTACATCAAAGCCTCCTACAAACCTCTTAAAAGCACTTCTGCATTATCCTTTGTCAGCTTCATTTTCTCTATCTTTCATATTGATTCTTTTTTTTCTCTCCATTAAAATAAAATGTCTCCACGGCCTCCTTCACTAAAACAGCGGCCATTTCATGACACTTGATCATAAATGTGTGAGAGCTTAGAGAGCAGCAGGTGAGGTCATTCTCAGCAGGCATGCTCTTCTTCTCGTAACACCGGTTCAGTGAAAAGCTAAAGGGCTATTCCACCTGTTTTATTACAGCCTTAAGTGTCATTTATCTGCTCTTCATTAAAATCTAAACCATTCAGACGCTTAAAAACTGGTTTATATTATTTCAAGATAAAAGCAGAATTTTTAAAACTCCCTTTTGGTTTTGTGAAAGCTTTTTCTGCTTTGTGAAATTCAATAAAGAGCCCTGGAAGGGCCTATTTTTATTTTTTGCATCTGGGCCACATATTTAACCTGGCATAAACCAGATTGACATGTAGTTAAATTCAGTTCCTACACCGTATGAATCTGGGTATCGTTCTGTAGAGGCTGTTAGCAAAAGGGAGGATCATTCAGTACAGTTCTTCCAGCTGATTGGGTATCCATCTCTCATGTCCAGCTTTTAGCCAATCACAGCAGCAGTAGCAGCTGACCAATCACATTCTTCATTTGTTTCAGTGTTAACTGATAAATTAATTTCTTACCAAATCCGGTTGAGAGGAAAACACAAACATCTTCTCCATCCACAAAGGCAAAAATCGTGTCCTTTTGCTCATTTTTCTAAAGTAATAGAGGTATTCCAGCTAAAACAGGAGCAGACATTTTAGTTTTCTTCAGCCTTCTGCCTCTGGTTGACATGTCGTCATCCAGGTCTCTGCATTTCAAATAGTTCAAAAGGAACAATTGGCTTTATCATATTTCTATTGTCATCCTCTATGATATCTAAATGCTTTAGACTTCAGGTTTATCACAGTGATGCACAGTTGCTTCACCTCAGACCGAGTCATTAAATAGGAGGAGCTTGAACTGCATGAATCTTTGTCATGAGAATAACAAAAAGTTTGTCTCAGGAATGTAGTGTGGATTAGTTTTCACTCTAGCCTTTAAAGTGAAGCAGAAATAAACCGGGGAGGGAAAAGATTGAAACTGTGTTTTGTGATGGAAATCAATATTTCTTTGGGAGAATAATGTGATGGAAAATGTCATCTATGTTAACTTCACCCTGTTTTTCTAAGATGTTCTGCATTACCCATATTGTGTCTTCAGAAGAGGAGCATTGTGTCCTTTTACCATCCTTTTAAATCTTTCTCTACTTATTGTGTCTAAGGAGTTAGAGAAGGTTTACAACTAGCTCTGTACTGAGGTCAGCGAAGACAGAATGCTGGATAAAGAGCTGGATCAGAGCAGAATGGGATGCAGCTCTGGCTTTCTGGAGAGCACCTCCCTTTTATTTTGGCCTTCTGTAATAAATGTGTGTGCAGGTTGTTGGGGCGTTGTTGGGCGACACAAGGATGAGTGTTTCTAAGCACCTTGTGGAGAAATGTCCTGGGTCCTGAGTAGCGAGGAAACAGGAAGCGATTCTTGTGGGATGGAAGAAGGAAATGCTGAAAACAAAGAAGATTGGAATAAAGTTGAATCAAAAACAAAAAAAGGGGAGTCCAACACAGAACAATTAAGATGAACAATCTAGAAATTCTACAGGAAAACAAAATGATAACAAAGTAATATGGAATATTACTCGACACATCCTGCTGCGTATCACGGATGTGAAGAGAGCAAAAGATCTCCTCTACTACCTTTAAATATCTCTACTGCGTATTTAAAAATACATGAGGCAAAACTGAGGTATGACTGTGCTTTTATTCATGTATTTATTACAAAGTATTAATCAAACCTGGCAGCTGGCCGTGAGACAGATGACACATCGCTGATGACACAGGGCTGTGATCACTCCTAAATTAACTTAAAATCCTGAAACCTGCCGGCGGAATAAGTTAAACTTTTATTATCCTGGTACCTGCAGTTTGGATTATTAGATGAAAAACACCTGCCAGCCACGGCGGTGAACCCGGAGGCTGCCCAGCCTAGAGGGATTTTCTACTGTCGGCGCACACTGGTATGTGTCTGGCATACCCGACAGAAATAGTATAGGCAGGATAATAATCTGGATGGGTCCCGTTCACACCCCTCTCGGTTGAACCTTAGCGCCCGTTAATTTGTTTCCCCATGTTTTTTCACATCGGTGCCAGATGGGCAGGCAGCGGCACATATTGGCAGCGATGGTGATGAATTTAACAACCTGAATGCTCACTTACATTCAGCACTTTTTAGCATCATCTCACTTGAGGTGGTCTCAAAAGTGCCCAAATAAAGGATTTCCCATAGGAGGACTTGTTTTGCGGAAAAAAAGGCTTTAAGTCGCCGAAAATACGGTGGCAGCAGATATTACTTCGACAAATTTTCTGAGGGAAGGGAGTCTGAAATGGTGTAACACGCAGCGGACAGCTCCTGCTGCGGTGTGAAAGGTTCAAAAAAGTCTTTAAGAAAAGTGAAGTGACTTGAACTAACTTTTGCGCCGCACACAAAAGCATCATAGCAGTAAGACCCAAATCAACGGTGTTTGTGAGCCTGCAAAAATCTCTAGAGGAGGGTATTGAACACGCGATTTCAGGGACAGTCCCGTTTTGAAATACCTGTCCCTGCTAAAGCTGTCCCCACGCCAATGTCCCTGATTTTACTGTTTTATGCATAAAGGAAATGTTGCATATAAACTGTAACTATAGTAGGAAGCGCTGCTTTACAGAAACAACTATTAGCATATAGATGAGGGGAGCAAGGCGCTTCAGTTTGAAAAATAGACAAAGAAGTTGGTTTATCACAAGCCAGCTGGACGCGGCTACCCTGTGTTACCCGATATCCCCCACACGTCTGTCCGTGCTCTCGCTGCTCTCGAACCTCCTGTTCAAAGAAAGCCTGCAGCCTCGCTGTTCACTCCGTCTCGCTCGACTTCCCTCCCAGATCGAGGAAACCTCTCGACATTATTATTAAATTCATAGCAAAACAAGTGGAAATGAGCGCAGCTTCATTTAATATGACATAGTAAAAAAAATCCCCATCAGCATCCAGCATGTGCAGTTTCTGCCAAAATATGTTTGGTTGTGTTGTGGATTTTTTGTAACAGGGAACAAATATTACATCTATGAATCAAAATAGGTTTATGATTTTTAAAAATATATACTCTATTAGGTTTCACTATAACTTTATTAAAAGGACACAATTGTTGGGTTTTAATCCAGAGAAATGTGAGTTTAAAAGGTAAAGAGGAAATGATCAAACACAGACAGGAGTTTTGACACTGAGCCTGAGGAGAGAGCGGAGAAAAGCTGCTGCTGGCTCAGAAAACCAGCACCTTCTCACACTGATCCCTTCATAGCAAAGCCTTTATTAACAGTTTACAACATCATAGGGCGGGCCTTAAAGGAATAGTACACCCAAAACATGATTAGCCTTCATTTTCTACTCACCCCCATGCTGAACAACACTCCGGAGTACTTTTTTGATATCTCAAATGCATCTGGAGATCTCGGAGGCTTCTTGCTGTCTACTGACATTCAAATAATGGAGGTCTATGGCGCCCGAGGCAGAAAGGTCCATAAAGGTCCACAAAAAACGTGTCAATATTCCTCCATACTGCTCGTCCAATGTATTCCAAGTGTCCTGAGTGGGTAGCGTCTAGGGCTGCAACTAACGATTATTTTAAAAATCGATGAATCGGACGCATTATTTTTTCGATTAACGTATGAATCGACAAAAATATTTTTTATATTAACCTCTTTATTCCAACATAAACATTTTAGACAGAACAAACAAGCGCCAGAAAGCCGTGCTCATTAACTGTACCGCTGGTGCAATATGAAAATAAATGTTTGTGTTAAAATCCACGCAAACTTACATGAGAAATGTAGCTGTACATCCACAAAAATATGCCACTTTGCCCCATAAAACACCGAAAATATCATTTTGGTGCTATAAGCCTAAGGCTCTGTAAACAATAAGTCCCATTTCCCCAGCCAAAATGAGTTTTTTTTAAACTAGAAGAGTCCTGCCTTTTGGGCTAATATGGGTTACGCGAAGTTAACGCTGTTAATGGAGAAAATACTCGAACCGCGAGAGGAGCAAAATAGCCCTGTGATTCAAATTATAAATTGTATTTGGGAATAAAATGAGAGAACCAGCGTAAAGCTAAAAAACACATCCTCCAAAGACAAATATTTACATGGGAACGTTGCGACAAACTTAAATCGCACATATTACCGTAATGATCCCGCTTGGATTTTATTCTGCTTTACTTACATAAATTGCAGGTGATCTTTCATTTTATCTTTGCCAAAATGATTTCAAACTTTAAGTGCCTTGCCTCTCATAATTTGCAAGATTAATCTATTTATAAAGTAAATGTAAACGCTGCTTAAGCTAAATCAAAATTAAAAATAAAATAAGTAGCCAACCTTGTCACTGTCTGTAACCTACTAACCGCGGTAAGGAAAGCATCAGATTGACTACCTGAAACTAGCATTAACGTTTCCCCACTTTAAAACCAAACAAACATGGTGGTTCCATGCCATGTGTTCATTTTGTTTGACAAAAGTTGCATGTTATCACTTTTTTAAGCTTTACAAAAGCGCAGGCTATTTTAGTGTGAATAATTTGTGCCGTCAATCCGGTGCATCGCGGCGCTTCATTTGCAGTCTGGGCTGAGCTCTGGCTAAGCTGAAAAGGACTCCTGCGATACTTAGCGGTTGGGGTATGGCAGAAATAGGAAGCGATACATGCTCGCGTAAGAGTCTCCAAAAGCTTACGCTATTACGTGACACCGAAAAAAGTCGCCAGATTTGCCTTTTTCTTAGTCGCTTTTTTTAAAAATAGTCACTGCATCCAAGTTCTCCGCCAGCTTTGGTAACACCGCGCCTGCAGCACTGGAACGCTTCTGCCATATATTTTTTTTTCTTCCTCTTCAGTCAAGAGGCAGTGATAGACAAATCTCAATCATGATGAAATTCGCTGCCAACGCTTTAAAAGTCATTTTTATCTATTTTATTGATTCGCTGTTGCAGCCCTACAGCGCCCAATTTACCTCAAAACTAAGTCATTTAGAATGTGGGTGTTTTGTATACAAAATAATAAAGTGTATAGGATTTCTAAAAGTTACGCCGCTACTTCGCGTAGTTCGTTTAGCCTTTACGGAAACGGCGGCAAGACCAAAACATGAAAGTGCGTGATTCAGCTCGGCAAAGAACTCATGCTCTTCCTCAACACTGAAGTCCTCAGACATTTTTCTTCCGTTGTTTCTTTCTTTGCACAGGTAAACACCACTTATTTAACTCTTCTAATTCTTTTCTGTATTTAGCTTGTTTTCTTTTTGATTTATACACCAACTTCATCTCCACCTTCTGCTGAATCTTCGTCAGCGGCTCAACTCTCAACTTTCCATCCCAGTCCTCCTTCTCAATCCACTTTCTGGCAAACTCTGGGTCACCACCACAACACGCCACCATCCATCTAACATCACCTGGCATTTCCTTCTTACTACTACCTTGTCCCATTTTTAAAGAATTTAGTCCAGTACAAACACCTAGGGTATTCTACGCACTGGATGTTTATTCAGCAGGACAGCACCCAAACACTGTTGTGGTAATTTCTGCTTCTACCTTTTCAGGTGAGAAATTCTTGCCTCTGCATCCACAAGAGTTATACTGTATTAATTCCTGCTGTTTTAGTATGAAACAACAGAACACAGCGGTTCGATTGTTTCCTCACACACTTTCACACAGTCACACACACCTATTCTAAGGCCTAATATATTTTTTTATTTTAACCAACATAGACAAAAAAACATTTATCGTGTACACTTTGGAGTCTCCAGCTCCAGGCCCTCGCACGCACGGGATACCCAGATCCCAGATCTGTCAACAAAACTTGGTTTCATCAAATATCCCTGCTGCTGCAGCTGCAAACCTTACTATCTCGAGAACAACACAGAGTCCCAGACTCAAATGCACAGAATACCCAGATCCCAGATCTGTCAACAAAACTTGGTTTCGTCAAATATTCTTGCAACTACAACCAGTTATGGTAAGCTTGAACACAGAGGGTCTCCAGGACCCAAACGCACAGATGGCTCAATCCCAGATCTATCACAACAAACCCTGTTTGTCAAATATTTCTAGCTTACTACAACTAGTTATAAGCTTTCACATGGTCCTTGGCACCAAGCTTTGACTCAGTTATCTTAGGCTCACCTTTCTGTGCAGATCAGTCCTCAGCTTGAGTCGTCACCAGGATGCGTCCAGTGGCAGGGCTGGACCAACCTATTGGCCCCGTCCGGCAAAGGGTGGACGGCTGTCGATAGTTTCTTGGCCTTGGTCCTGCACGGTCCTGGACAATTGGATCTTGACTCCCGGAGTTTCAGCACCAAAAATGTTGGGTTTTAATCCAGAGAAATGTGAGTTTAAAAGATTAAAAGGAAATAATCAACACAGAGACAGGGTTTTGTGACGTCAGCGTCTGCAGAGCGGAGAGAAGCTGCTGGCTCGGAAAACCAGCACCTTCTCCCACTGATCCCTTCATAGCAAAGCCTTTTTTTAACAGTTTACAACATCATAGGGCTGGCCTTAAACAGAAGACCAAGTAATGATTATCTGGGAGGATGCAGGTAATAAGACCTAATGAGGTCATAAAAGTTTATGACCCCTTCTGGTTGAATCACAGAATAGAAATGTAGCATCTTCTTTTTTTTCAATGTTTCATATGTCCACACAACTGAAAAATATAATTATAAGGTCTAACAACAATATGGCTTGAGAGCCGCTGAACCTATTTTTATTCATCTATCTGCGGGTGTGACAAAAGATGATAAAAGTTGGTTTGGCTATCAAGCTGCTTTGACAATTCCCTAGATTTACAGATGACTGTTTTAATGGTTGTAACTTATCATGAATATAAAAAACTGCCAAACAAAACCTTAATAGTGAAAGATTTAATCCAGGCTGCTTGCTGCACATCTAATGTGCACTGCAGCTGTCCAGGATACAGCAGAAACAACTGCGCTCTGGGTCCGCTGACAGATTGGTTGGGAGGAAGCAGTGACTAGCATAAACCTACATGCTAGGCTACAATGAGAAGGAAGGAAGTGCTTTTTATCAACTTTTTATCGAATTTTTCTATATTGGCGCCACACGTCGACGCATATATATCGGGCATTGAATTGGTCACCAGCCCTAGCCAGAGGCACCTTGTTATATTTCCTAACAAAGGGAAAGACGGTAGAGCACTAAAATGTCT
This sequence comes from Cyprinodon brontotheroides, assembly GCA_018398635.1. Lineage (NCBI taxonomy): Eukaryota > Metazoa > Chordata > Actinopteri > Cyprinodontiformes > Cyprinodontidae > Cyprinodon > Cyprinodon brontotheroides. The sequence goes on from JAGKQL010000057.1 coordinate 2,252,697, forward strand.
CTAATTAACCCAGAGAAATTGAGTTTAAAAAGATTAAAAAGGAAATGAGGAACACGAAGATTCAGGGATTTCACACTTCATTTTAGTTTAAATATTAAAAGCATGTAAAAATGGATGAAAACATCTCTTTCCCACATTCCCTTTTAATTTTCAAAAATGTATTTTTTTACAACATCTAACAGCTGGAAAACAGAAGAGCCCAGTAATGATTGTCTGAGAATGCAGGTCACCTTACCTTGGGTTAATAAATCATTTGAAAATAAATTGACAGTAAATTAAAAAGGTCAAAAAGCGATTGACCCCTTCTCGGTTGATTCACAAAGTATAGAAATGTAACATCCTCTGAGAGGAAACCAACAATAATTTTATAATTATCACTCTAACAAGTTTCTCAGGCCGTGTACCACCTCCCTCTGTTTTGTTCCCAGAGCCCAGATTGTGGCATAGTGCTTGATGGCATATGGGAGTCACCTTGCGGAAAAGGCAGCTCCAGTCAACAAAGAGCGTGTTAAAAAAGTCAAAAAAATCAATAAAAAAACTTTGTTTTTTGGAGGAGAAGGATGATGGAGAGAACAGAATTGCATGAAGTGGGCACAATGCAGTTCATGAAGAAGCCCACTCCATAGATAATGGTCTCAATGATGCTAAAATATCAACTTGAAAACCAATATTAATATGGTTTCACCATCTGACCTGCCTTTTATTCTGTCTGTTGGAAACTTCTTCAATTGGTTTGGTCAAATGTTTTTTTGCAGCAGTGACAGCAAAGTATCCTCCTCTTTAGTGATACGGTTGTTACTTTGCTCTTTGCTGTGATGAGGAACCCAGACAAGAGCAAAAAACAGCCCCTCTGGCTCTACTGGAGATCAGCTCAGGCAGAGGTGTACAGGAAAGCTGCTGCTAGGCTAGGTCCTCATTACTCCCTCATTTGCCAGACAGTCACTTTGGTGTTGGATGTGAATTCTTTACTTTCTTTAATAAACAATCCTTTGTGGTGAAACAACTTTGGAACCTCTTCATATTTTCAGGTTCTTGGCATGATCCACTCTTCCTCAAAAAATCAAGGGCACAGAGTGTGGTGCTCTTATGTGAAGTGTCCTTTATTTAACCACCAATAGAAAGTCTTTTCTGCTGTGTTTCTTTTTTCAGACCACCTTCAGAATTGTGTTGAAAAAGAGGGTTTCCTGACGTATGCTTTTTACTAGTTAGGAACAAAAGAATAAAGTTATATGAAGGTGTCCTTTCTTTTGTAGCCTGTAATAAAAAGTTTTTCTGCTGTGTTTGTCTTTCCAGACCGCCTCCAGGATGATCTTGGAAAAGAGGGAGGATTTCTTTGACCAGCAGCTCTGTGGACAAGAAGAGAGCAATTCCAGTTTGGATCAAAAGGAACCAGAAGCTCTGCAGATAAAAGAAGAGCAGCAAAAAAGCCAGAAGATCCCTGGACAAAAGAGAGGAAACCATGGAGCTCAACATAAGTGAGCAAGAAGAGCAGCTTGTTCTGAAGCAGGATATTGAAGAGAAACCTTCCCATGTCTGACTACGGGAAGAAAAGTTTTTAAAAAAAACAGTCAATGGCTGACATGAGAAATCAAGCTGGTCAGAAGATTTATGAATGTTTGTCCTGTGGAAAAATTTTCACACAGAACTTTAATCTTCACATGAAAATTCACACACTGGTAGATTTCCTGTTCTATTTGTAGCAAGAAATTCACTTTTACAAGGACTGCACACAGAAAATTCACACTGGTGAGAAGCCTTTTTCCCGTCCGTCCTGTGGAAAAAGCCACTGAGAAATCCTTTGACTGCAAAATGTTCACACTGGTGAGAAGCCTTTTTTCCTGCATGATTTGTAGCAAAAAAGTTTTACTCAAAAAGTCACTGCACATGAGAAATCACACAGGTGAAGCCTTTTTTCTGTCACGCATTTGTGGAAAAAGTTTTACTCTTAAAAATCAGTCATTGGTGACCTTTTTGAATGTCGTCCTGTGGAAAAGCTTCATGAGAAATCTGCTCTTAATTCACACATCAGCCTTTTGAATGTTTTGAATCATCGTGGAAAAGATTCACTGAGAAATCTACTCTTAATTCACACATAAACACGGTGAGAAGCGAATGTCGAAAACTTCACTGAGAAATCTAATCTTAATTCACACATCCAGGGTGAGAAGCCTTTTTTCCTGCGATTTAACAAAAGTTTACTAAAAGATTTGATCAACTTACATGAAATTCACACATTGAGTTGTTCTCCTGAATTGTGACAAAGGGTTTTAAACAAGACGATTTATTAGGTTATTCAGATGACATTTATTCATTCATGATGTGGAATGATTTATATTTGAGGTGTGCATATATTAATTTCTGTAATCTTGGAATTAATCTAGACTCAATAAGATTAAAGCGGCTGATTTGAATTCTGCCAAATGGCTTCATGAATCAGAATCAGAATAACTTTTATCAATCCTTGAGGAAATTTTTTCTTGGCGTCTTGAAAAGAAATTTACGAAGGAAAAATTATGAGTACTAATAAGATATAAGAATAAAATCTGATAAGGATATGTGTGTGGTACCTAAATAATAATAAAGAAGTAAGTCTTTGAACTGGTGCATTAGACCAGGGGCTCATCTCCTGTTTCAGAATGCATCTATAATACTACTGAAGCAACATTTTTTCAAAAGCATCCAACTTTACCCATTCACCAAAGCAATCATCAAGAAGCAAACATAATGTGGTAATAATTTGTATTAGTGTCTTGGTAAAATGAAATTTAAAACTAAACATGGCTACCTAAAGTGAAGGAGTGCAGTTCCCAGCTGGCATCAATGAGGTGTACACTAATGCTGGTAGTTCTCATTATATGAACAGATGTCTAGTGGTCCTCGTCAGTGCTAAACCGCATCACCTCAATCAACTTTAGCAGCTTTCTCTGCAGCGTGCTGCTCATTTTATTCTCCTCCACAGTTAGGCGCCACAGGTATGAACACTAGTTCCATGTTAGACTGGTGATAAAATGTCCATCTAGAAACTCCTTCACCTCACTATATGAAACTCACAGGTTAATGAGGTCTTTTTTAGAGCAAAGTTTGAGAAAAGCCATTAATTAACTCTTTACACATAGAAACTAGAACAGATAAGGTGTTCTATTGTAAAAACTAGTAAATATTCGGGTCCTGGGTGAATATGTGGATGTGAACATTTGAAGGTTAATTATTTTTGGACCTGAGTAAATTAGTAAGATTTACTCAGGTGTTTGTATTCATCATTCAGCTAAAAGAACCTTTTAGCCGAATGATATTCTAACAGTTGGAAATATTCCAGAAACATACATTCAGATGAAAATATCCTCAGATGAAAATAAAAGCAAAAGGTAGGACAGATTTTATGAGCTTTGCTCCAGTTTTGCTGATTATTCTGGGGGATTTTTTAAGAATTCAGCTGCAAATGTTTAGAGTTTTGCTAATTCAGTGTCTTGTTGGCTTTCATTAGCAATGCATCAATCAGCCTATACTACGTGTGTTATTTGAAACCAGGCCCGCAAAACTCAATTTGGCCCAGTGTTAGAGCTATGGTCAATAGATATTAGAATGAAGTAGATCATCTATAGAGAGTCTCAGATGAAGATTTGGGACATATAGAGGTGTGTGTCAGTCTCAGAGTTAGTCAGCTACAAGCTAATTAATGTTGCAAAGTAGCTCCAGCCACCTTTAAAGGGGTGCTGGGATTATGGGGTTAAACTTCGGGGACATCAAAAAGAACTCAGTTTAGAGGCTGGAGTCTGTAGTTCAGGGGAAAATGAAGTCTAAAATGATGAAACATGTTTGTTTTAAAAAGATAAACAAGATTGATGATATTTGCTGTTATTTTACTGATCCGGTTTGAACCTGCTTTAACTTCGGTAAAAGAAACCTTTGTTTTAAAATGTATTAAAGAAATCTGACTCTCCTCTAGAAGTTTAAAAGTTTCTGCTTTTTAGAGATTTTTGAAAGTATAATTTTCCTTTTGAATTAATGCTTATAGTTTTGTTATTGATTCTGTAGATTTTCTATTTTATAAAACTGATTTTTTATGTTTTATATTCTGCACAATGGATGTTTTTAATTATTGTAATCGCGTAAACTGATGATGAATTAGCAGCAATAAAAAACCTCATGGATTAAAACAATTTGCTTCTTTATATGGTTTCATATTAATTACAATCTTCTTCCATGTTTTCTCATGTTTTCATACAAACTAAGCTCTAAAATAAATAGTTTAATGGCATTCACCTTCCTGTCTTTACTCAGTCTTTCCTGTTGCTCCTCCATCAGCATTAATGGTTTTGCTTTTTAGAGCCTGAGTTAAAATCTGGCCATTGGATAAATCCTCCTTTGCTTGTTGGAGAACTTAGATCGGGAAATAATGTAGGTGCGTATTCTGGCCCAGTTGGTTTTGGCACCTGATAAAACAAGTGTTTCCGTTGCTATAACTGTATTTGTCCAGAGCACGGCTACAAACAAGCAACTAGAGGAATGAAGGATCTAACTATGGCTGTGTTCACAATGCAGCCTGAAGGGACTAAGTATGATTTTTAATTCATTGTTTTTGTTGTGTTTGCCCATATGCGTCTGTATCTGATCTGTTTCATGACAGTCTGAACAATAAGATCAGATTTTTTCAAAAATGCAACCCAGGCCACTTGGCTATGTCTGGTCGATATGTATCTGATCTTTTTCCAAGTAAGAGACCTGTGTCTAGCGGCCAGGTTACATTAATCTGACGAGATAGATAGAAGGAACAGGGATAGGACAAAGAAGAGGTTAGGAAGGAAAGGAAGATGATAGAGAAGGTGGGAAAAGCAGAAAGGTTTGGCTCTTTATCTAAATATAAATAATCCAAGTACATTGCATGTTTGACACATCTGCCATAAAACATATTTACATAAAATGATTAGATTTAAAAATAATTAAGTTTTTTAAAAACTAAAATTAGGTTTAACTGCCGTGGTCCCCTTTCCCATGTTCTTCTGAAATCAATTTATAATTATATTCAAAAAAAGGGAATTATTCAGTTTTAATTTATTTATAAATGGTGCAGTTTTGTGTGGTTCAAAGTACTTTAATACTGAAATTAATTTAAAAAAACTAATTGAATCAGCAGAGATATCTGGAAGAGGGTCCAATGAGCCAACACACCTGGACAGGTGAACAGTTTGGACAACATCCTGGATCCATTAAATGCTGACTGAGACAGAATCTCCTCCATCAGTAACTCTAATCAGAACCAGGATAGATATCACAATCCAAATCTAAAGGTTTGCTGTTTATCAATAAATCATTTTTCATCAGAACATCTTCTTCATCTTTTCTTCATCCATCAGAACACCAGCAGGGGCAGTCTGGGCTCCAGGAGGGCAGGCGCAGGTTGGGTCAGGATGTTCTGGTAGTTCTGGTGGTTCTAGTTCTAAAACCTGGAGCTTCCTGTTTGATGAAGCAACCTCCTGGAAGCGTCCAGATTCTACCCTGAACCCTCGTTGTTGATGTTTTGTTTCAAGAAAGTTTTCAGCCTTTAATGGTTTAAACCTGAACGATGGAACTGAATCCCATTGATCCTCATTCACACAGTAAATACACCCAGAAATGATGGAAACAGCCTCAGGTGGTTGACTGGAAATGTTCCTCTGTTTAGGTCTGAGATGGTCTGTCTGTCTGCTGAGGAGCATCAACTCTATGCTTCTTCTCAAAGGGACACTTTCTGTACTGACTGAATAAAAGGAGGAAAAATCAGCAATTCCTTCTAAACAAGTCATGGAAAAAATAATCAGGCGGA
>JAGKQL010000057.1:2324428-2371635 GCA_018398635.1 Cyprinodon brontotheroides
AATTCTATTCTTTGATTTAACAGGATCAGGAACTCTGGCTGCTGTAGCTCTGAGTTAGCTCTTCAGTTTGTGGACTTCCTGATCGTAAAGAATTACAATAGTCCAGCCTTGAAGTAACAAAATGCATGGACTACTTCAGCATCAACCCTGAGGATATTGCTCATTTTTGCAATGTTCTCAGATGAAAGAAGGGTAGAACCTCTTGATATGGCATTTAAAATGGCAGGTCCTGATCGAAAATAATAGCAAGATTTTTTACTTTATGATCTGAAAATCAGTTTAATCCCATCCAAATGAAGTGACTGGCTAATCAGCTTCTTTTCTTTTTTTTAGAGACTCTGGTCCAAAGACTATCTTCTGTTTTGTCTGGATTGAGAAGCAGAAAGTTAAGAGTCATCCAGGTTTTCATGTCTTCAAGACATGCCTGTAATTTATGTAATGGGTTAGCTTCATCTGGATTTATAGACAGATATAGCTGGGTATCATCAGCATAACAGTGAAAATTAATCCCATGCTGTCTAATAATTCTACCAATTGGGAGCATGTATAAAAGTAAAGAGAATTGGTCCTAGCACTGATCCCTGTGGTACTACACAGGTAACCTTTGAGCATGTTGAAGATCTATCATTAACATGAACAAACTGAATTCGATCAGATAGATAAGATTTAAACCAGTCTAGCGCTGTTCCTTTAATTCCAACAAAATATTCAAGTCTTTCTAAAAGAATATTATGGTCAACTGTATCAAATGCAGCACTGAGATCCAACAGGACGAGCACAGATACAAGTCCATTATCTGAGGCCATGAGAATATCATTAGTGACTTTCACCAGAGCTGTTTCAGCGCTATGATGAGCTCCAAAGCCAGACTGAAACTCTTCAAAAAGTTCATTATGGTGTAAGTGATCGCAAACTTGTTTGGCAACTACTTTCTCAAGAATTTTAGATAAGAAAGGAAGATTGGATATAGGTCTATAATTGACCAAGTCATCTGGGTCAAGAGATGGTTTCTTAAGCAGAGGTTTAATTACAGCAACCTTAAAAGCTTTAGGTACATATCCCTGTAACAGAGATAGATTAATCTACAGCCTTCCTTGCAAGGGGACAAATCCTTCTCACTTTAACAATCTTAAATGGAGGAGGAGATCAAAGGGAATACCTCCTTAAATAACCTGGTTGGAACTGGATTTAACATACAAGTTGAAGGCTTAGATGAAGACAATAATTTTGCTAACTCAGAAAGTTCAACTGGATCAAAAGCAGTCTAAACCCGGTTCAGATTCTATGACTACCTCAGGTACAATCAAGGATAGAGGAGTGCTTTTATGATCCTATTTTTAATAAGATCAATCTTATTTATAAAGAATCCCATAAAAAATCATTGCTGCTAAGAGCAGGTGGAATGGATGGTTCAACAGAGCTATGGCTCTGGGTGAGTTTGGCAACTGTATTAAAAAGAAATCTAAGATTATTCTTATTCTCCTCTATTAATGAGGAGAAGTATGCTGCTCCTGCTTTACCAAAGGGTCCTCTTATACAGCAGTAAACTATTTTTTCCAGACTAGGAAGGACTCCCGCAGGCCTGTGGAGACCGATATTTTCTCTCCAGTTTCCTAGCATTTTGCTTCAAAGTACGCAGCTCTGCATTAAACCAAGGAGCAAGCTTTCTATTTTTAACAGTTTTAATTTTCAAAGGAGCTGCGTTGTCCAAGGCAGCACGCAGAGAACTAGCAACCTCATCGACAAAATCATCAACCCGTGAAGGGGAATAAGCTAAGCTTTTAGCACTCTGCAGCACTGCTCAGCGACACAGAGGAGAGAGAAAGTGAAGCAGATTCTTTAAAATGTATGAATGCACTATCTGATAAAGATTTACTAAAATTGAACCTTCTTTTGGGGGAGGAAAACTCTGTTAAAGTAATCCTGAAGGTTATTAGAAAGTGGTCAGAGAGGACAGGGTTGTGAGGAAATACTGTTATTTCTTCACATTCTATGCCATATGTCAGCACAAGATCCAAAGTATGAAGATGAGAATGTGTGGGACTATTCACATTTTGAACAAAGCCAATAGTGTCTAAGATAGCATTAAAGGCTGCTCTTAAGCTATCGCCTTTAATGTCAGCATGGATGTTAAAATCTCCCACTATGTTGACCCTGTCAGTTTTTAATACCAAATCAGAAAGGAACTCTGAAAACTCATCTAAAAATTCAGAGTAAGGACCTGGTGGACGATACAAAGTTACAAAAAGAAGAGGTTTTCTTGCCTTGAAATTTGGATCAGGGAAATTAAGGGTTAAATGTTCAAAAGAGTTGTAGGTATTAACTGTTTTGGGAGTAATCAGTAAGTCAGAATGGAAGATTGTTGCTACTCCTCCTCCTCGCCCAGAACTTCTGGGTATGTGAAAATTTAAATAGCTTGAAGGAGTTGCCTCATTTATGCTCACATAATCCTCTTGCTGCAGCCAGGTTTCTGTAAGGCAACACAAGTCAATGTGATTATCACAAATCAAGTCATTAACTAGCAGACTTTTTTAGAGGAAAGAGATCTTATGTTAAACAGACCACATTTAATTGTTTTAACTTTTTCCCCAATTGGAGTTATTTTGATTTTAATTAGATTATCATGATTTTCTCCTTTGGGAATATTTGCTAATTTATTAGATTTTGGTCATGGGCAAGACACTGTCTGGATGGAGTAAAGAGTGGGTAACAGTAGAGAAGCTGCAGAGATGTGTGTTAAACTACAACTCTGCTTCCTGGTCTACACCCTGGGTGGTAATGGTTTTGGAGGACTAATAAATGTGGCCAGATTCCTAGAAAGAAGAGCGGCACCATCCAAAGTGGGATGGATGCCGTCTCTCCGAATCAGACCAGGCTTTCCTAAAAAGGATTGCCAATTATTAATGTAGCCCACGTTTTCAGGACACCACCTAGACAACCAGCGGTTGAATGACGACATGCGGCTAAACATGTCATCACTGGTCAGATCAGGGAGGGACCAGAGAAAATTACGGAGTCTGACATTTTTTGGCAAACTTACACACCGAAGCAACACTACTTTTAGTGACCTCCGATCGGGTAACGGGTGTCATTACCACCAGCGTGAATAACAGTCTTACTGTATTTAACCTTATCCTTAGCCAGTAGTTTCAGGTAGGATTTGATGTCGCCCGTTCTGGCCCCCGGCAAACATTTGACTATGGTCCCTGGTGTCTCTAATGCCACGTTTCTGACTATGGAGCTGCCAATAACCAGAGTGGGCTTCTCAGTGGGTGTGTCACTGAGTGGGGAAAACCGGTTAGAAACGTGAACGGGTTGGTGGTGACCAGTGGGCAGAGATCCACGACTACGCTTTCTGCGTACAGTTACCCAATCGCCTGGCTGCTCAGGCACTTTTGGAGGACAGCTACGGTGGGGGCCTACTTTAACTCCTGGATGTTCAACAGCCTGAAGCCTGGATTCTAACTCTGACACCCTCGCCTCCAAAGCTACAAAAATACTACACTTATTACACATCCCATTATCACTAAAGAAGGCAGAGGAATAACTGAACATCTGACACAGAGAGCAGGAGAGAGGAGAGGAAGAAAAAAGAGTTGGAAAAGAGTCAAGGGAGGGAGAGAGAGAAGCCATAGCAATGCTAAGCTAGCGCTAGCTTAGGCTAGCTACTCCTTGCTATCAGAAATAAAACCGTGTGAAACTGACAAGTGCTCAGTAGAAAAATGCAGCAGAAGGTGCTATGTTTAAAGTAGTTGTGGTGACTTAGAGTTACTTAGATACAGAGATATCACAGAGAAAACTTAACTTCAGACAGGGAGTTCCTCTGGACAGCTGCAACAGCTGCAACACTCAGTTAATCCAAACAATCCAAACACAAGCCTCATGTGAACATGTCACCACCTACTAGTTCAAGATGACAATGCCAGGATTCATTGGGCTCAAATTCTGAAAGACTGGTTCAGGGAGCATGACACATCATTTTCACACATGGATTGGCCACCACAGAGTCTAGACCTCAACCCCATCTTTGGGATGTGCTAGAGAGGGCTTTGCGCAGCGGTCAGACTCTACCATCATCAATGCAAGATCTTGGTGAAAAATGAATGCAACACTGGATGGAAATAAATCTTTTGACATTGTAGAAGCTTATCAAAACAATGCCATATCAAATGCGTGCCGTAATCAAAGCTAAAGGCATCCAACAAAGTATTAGAGTGAATGACCTTTCTTTTTGGTGGCGACTTTTTTTTTTGGCCAGGCAGTGTATATCCATGGATGTACAGAAAAGTAAGATTCTGGGGATATATGTTGCAGTGTCTGGCAGGAACGTAACCATCATCTCAGAAGTGAGGAGGACACATTATTTAGAGTGATTTATCCCTCTCTGGCATCAATTTCACCTCTCCTTAGTGGCTAAAGCTCCACATAATCCCCAACATCCACAGTTTAACACCAGGGGAGAAACTAGGTTCATTCTTTAAACTATGAACTAAAACATTTAGAGTTTTAGCTGCCAAACCTTATTTTAGTGACATAATGAGCCTTGAACATCTTGAACTAATAGCCAGAAATGCCAAAAACAGAACATCAGTAATCCTCCGTTTCTGTGATCAAATAATTACTCAGCAACAAGTTAACAGTACAGATCAAAAGTTTTTACCCACCTTCTCATTCAAAGAGTTTTCTGTATTTTCATGACTATGAAAATTGTAGATTCACACTGAAGGCATCAAAACTATTAATTAACACATGTGGAATTATATACTTAACAAAAAAGTGTGAAACAACTGAAAACATGTCTTATATTCTAGGCTCTTCAAAGTTGCCAACTTTTGCTTTGATTACTGCTTCTCACACTCTTGGCATTCTCTTGATGAGCTTCCAGGGGTCGTCACCTGAAATGGTTTTCACTTCACAGATGTCCCATGTCAGGTTTAATAAGTGGGATTTCTTATCTTATAAATGGGGTCGGGGCCATCAATTGTGTAGTGTAGAAGTCAGGTGGATACACAGCTGATAGTCCTACTGAATTAGACTGATAAAATTTGTATTATGACAAGAAAGCTAAGTTAAGGCAAATGAGTGGCCATCATTACTTTAAGAAATGAAGGTCAGTAAGTCCAGAAAATTGAGAATACCCATATCTATATACAAAATGTCTATATTTTTCATATCATCCTCTGTCTCTATTTATATATATATCTATGTGTGTATATATATATATATATATATATATATATATATATATATATATATATATATATATATATATATATATATATATATATATATACACCTCCAGCACTGCTTCACTGGAAAACTGAGTTTAAAGCTTTGACAGAACTACTGCTAGTTTTCCCAGTCAGACTTTCAGACTGGTCTGGAACTGAAACCAGGAAGATTTTCTCCTCCACTGGTGCTTTAGTCTTCCAGCCCTACCTGCTGGGATTATTTCCCGCTACATTCATCCTCCCAGATTAGATGTTCTTCATCCTCCTCCTCCTCATCATCACATCCTTCCCTCTTCCAGCCCTACAGGAGAAACTTGTTAGAAACCATCACAGGTTTGACATCAGTAACCTTGGCTGAATTTGTAAACACAGTTAAACACAGTTTAGTGAGTCAGTCAGTTAAAAACTTTAGGTTAAGGAATTAACCCCGGTGCCCTTAAACATGAGGGAGGCATCCCACTATGGGACACGCCCCCAGCGCTGTCTCCAGAAGCACTATAACATTATTCCAGTCATGACTGGCTCACAGAGGTGACGTCTGCTATTGGGGGAGGGACTTATCCCCAGTATAAGAACCTGACACTACGCTGGTGATCCACAGTCTCATAAGCACACTTCTTCCTCGCTCCAGGCAAGGAGGGTGATCTGGTGAGATACCTCACTCATGTTTCAGAGAACCGGGGTTAATTCCTTAACCAAAAGTTCTCTTTCAACATTCGTTTCAGTATCTCACTATGGGATTTTGCAACTCCCGTATTGCCAGATAAGCTTACTCGAGGACCTACACCCAGAACCGTGTGGGCCAGTGAGGGTGTGGTAACATCCAACCTATAAAACCTAGTGAAGGTGTGAGGAGTTGCCCAGCTGGCAGCCCCACAGATGTCCTCCAAAGGTATACCCTGAAACATTGCCCAGGATGATGCTATCCCCCGAGTGGAATGAGGTCACAGGCTTGCAGAGGGTGGGAGGCCCTTAACCTCATAAGCCATGATAATAGCTCCCACTATCAAATGTGAGAGAAGTTGTTTAGTGAGGGGCTTCCCTTTATGTGGTGGGGACCATGATACAAACAGCTGATCAGATTTGTGGAAACCAGCTGTTTTCTCCACATACATGCTCAGAGCTCGTACTGGGCAGAGCGAGTGGATTCGCTCATGCTCCTGAGAGGAAAAGGGTGGAGGGTAGAAGGCCACCAACTCAAGAGGGCGGCAAGTTAGAGCAGGGTTAATAACCTTTGGTATAAACCCAGGGTTATGTTTCATTACCACCTTAGAGTCCCCACTGAAAAACTGCATACAGTATGGGTTCACTGAGAGCATGTGGAGGTCGCTCACACACTTAGCAGAGATGCCAAGCCTTTATCCAGCAGCTCCTGCAGGAATGTCAGGATGAGTGACACAGGGCTCTGCATGGCGCTCACCATGGTTTTTGTGCACCAGCTTTCAAATGCACGCCATTTACCCTCATATGCGCTGTTTGTGGAAACAGCTCTTGCACTCTGAATAGTTTTGATGACGTTCTGAGGAAGCCCATTGGCAGTCAGATTTACCCTCTTAAAGGCCAGGCCCAAAGAGCAATTTGTTCTGGATGAGGATGAAATATCTCTCCACGAGTCTGCGTCAACAGATCTCTGCGAAGAGGAAGCCGCCATGGCTCGCCATACAGTGACTGGAAGATCTCTGCTAGCCAGTGTTTTGCCGCACAATGGGGGGCTATCAGAATGATTACATGCTTCCCCACCTGTACTCGGGCGAGTGTAGGGGTAATGAGCTCCAGTGGGGGGAAAGGCATACAGTAGAACCTGTGGCCACTTGTGTGCCAGTGCATCCAGTCCCAGGGGAGCACCTTCTCCGGTCAGGGAGAAAAACCTTGGACAGTGACCCTTCTCCTCTGATGCAAAAAGGTCGAGCTCTGGACAGCTGTACCTATCCGAAATTTGAGCTACAACCTCGCTCTGGAATTTCCACTCCATGTAGCGGGGATTACCCCTTGATAGCAGAGTCTGTGCCCCTGTTCATGACTCCTGGTACATGAATCGCTCTCAGTGACAGCAGGCGTGAGCTTCTCCAGACTATCAGTCTGTGTGAAAGCATGTGTAACTGACGTGAGTGCAGACTAGTGTTAATTTTAGCAGCCATTTTTAAATTTAGTTTTAGTCTCAGTCCAGTTTCAGCATCGCTTGTTAGTTTTTATCACATAGTCGACATCATCCCATTTTTATTTAGTCTAGTTTTAGTCGACTATAAGTCAGAGCATTTTAGTCTTTATTTTAGTCCAAGGAAACATAATTTTATTAGTTTAGTTTTAGTCAACAAAAACCGTCAACATTTTAGTCTAGTGTTAGTCAGGACATGATTTTAACCTTTTGCTTTTTTATCAGCAGATAATATTTAACATTTCCTAAAATTATTTCACATTTCAACATTTTCTCTCATCTTTTTGATAAAAAACACAATTTTAAGGAACACATGCAGACATGGAAGATGTTCTGACAATATTTGCATATTTATTTTGAACATCGTTAAGGTTCAAAGACACAAACACAAATGCTTGCATTAAAACAAATAAAATACACCTGACAAAGGAAAAAAAAACTCCAACTGATACAACAAAAGTGCTTTCCTGCCTGCTAGTTCACATGGTATATAAAGGTACAGTATTTAAGGTGAAACAAGACATAGCTTGCTAGTCCTGAGAGTCAGCTTTGTATTTGGTGTGGGCAATAAAGGAAGCTTGTATAGCTGGCCTGTCATTGTTTCTGGGTGGCTGGTAGGTTGTTGGTAGTGGTGTATCTTCAATCTGGAACAGAAATTAATACAATGTCAGGATATATGCACAGCATAACAGGAATTCCAAGTGTATAAGTAGCATATAGGTTTACCTTAACAAAAACTAAGTCTCTGTAAAAACTACATTTGACAATCCATTTCAAACTCATACAAACAACCTAACTATCATTTTATGCAGGAATAAATTGCAGACATTTTTATGTGTGCATGCTATTTGGTTGTATTAATATTGATTAATATTGATGTTTGCATACCAATCCCTGCAGTGGTTCCCCTAGCAATGGCTGTTTTGTGTATGAAAATCCAAGTTAAAGTTGTTCTGAATTATGTGTGGCATATTATTTTTATTTTATCTTATCCTAATAAATAGTTTCAGTTCGTTTTAGCATTTAGCATACATGTGTAGCTGCCGAGGTGTTTTGTGTTAACTATAGTTCACTTGCAGCTCCTAGATTACCTAAAGCGTCTGTCTGCTTTAATCAAACTTGCAATTTAACTGAAACTATAGTTGCCCGGCCAGTATAACATATCTAAGTTCTATCAACAAGTGGCTACGGTCGCTACGTGCTAACAAGCTAACGTAACGTAGCCAGCCTGGATACTAAATGCTATGAAAGTTAGCCAACATTAGTTAGTTTATCATTGGGACATTATAGCCGTTGATTTAATGTTACATTATAAACAACCACCAACAATATTTCTGGTAACTTACCGTAATGTCTTTGTGGTGAACTGCGACGTGTCTCTTCAGGTTTGTTGTGTTTTTTCCAGCTACCATGTGGCCACATTCCTTCCCTTCCACTAAAATCAAGCATTTGGTTTTGTTCTCCACTTCAATGAAGTGAAAATGTGTCCATATATCATGTCTCCTCTTTCTCCCGAGCCCCAGAGTAGGCTACTCTGTGCCGCCCGCTCCAGGTTTGAAAGTGGGTGTGTGGCGGGAGCTGACGAGGAGGAGGCGGAAGAGGAGACAGGATTTGAAAAAAAACATAAAATAATAATATGTAATTTTCGTCTCGTCTTTGTTCGTGAACTAAAATGTCCATAGATTTTAGTCCAGTCTTTATTTACCGAACTGCTTTTTCGTCTCGTCTTTATTAGTCCACGGAAATTATTTCTGATTTACTCCAAGTTATTGTTTATTAGTGGGGATTTTCGTCTCATCTCGTCTAGTTTTTGTTCGGTGAAAAATGTGTGTTGACGAAAATATTTTCGTTTAGTTTTCATTAACGAAATTAACACTAGTGCAGACCACCCTGTCTGTTGATGTAAGCAACCACCGTTGTATTGTCTGTCCTTACTAAAACATGGTGTCCTCTGATGAAGGGCAGAAAGTGTCTTAGTGCCAACAATTTATGTGAGCTGTCTGTGTCAGAGAGCTCCATGTGCCATCCACCATCATGCTCTCGTGCATGGCACTCCAAACTGTCAACGAGGCATCTGTGATGATAACCTTCCTTGTTTGGATGGTTCCAATGGTAACCCCGGTATTGAGAAATGTGGGGCTTTTCCACGGGCTCAAAGCTAGTGTGCATGTTGGAGAGATTATCACCTTGCGGTGAGCGTGTCGGACTGGGCTCAGCCAAAGGGACGCAACCCTGTGCTGAAAAGGACGCATATGCAAAGGGCCTAACTGGATGACGGCCAGCGCTGACGCCATCAGACTCAACAGTCTGTGGTAAAGCCTGAGTTTCACATGTGCGCCTCTGCGAAAGAGTGCCAGACAAGCCCGAAAGGCTTCCTCTCTTTTCGCCGAAAGGCGTGCTCTGAACTCATTGGAGTTCAGGGACAGACCAGTAAAAGTGATTGTTTGCACTGGGGTTTAAATACTCTTTTCACGATTTATCGAGAAACCTAGAGCCGCCAGATGAGATGTAAGCATCTCTGCGTGCATCATGAGCTCCACTGGGGACTGAGCTGCCATCAGCCAGTCAACTGTGTAAGTTGCCAGGCGTACACCTTTCTCCCTCAGAGGAGTAACTGCAGCCTTGGTGCATTTTACAAACAACCATGGGCGACAGGCCAAAGGGAAGTACAGGATACTCGTACATCTTTCCCTGAAATGCAACGAGACATTTTCTGTGAGGAGGGTATATAGGGATGTGAAAGTACGTGTCTTTTAAATCGACTGAGATAAACCAGTCCCTGCTGTGCGCAAACCGTATCAGAGCTGCATGGGTCAGCATCCTGAACATATACTTTCTCAAATATGTGTTAAGAGCTCGCAGATCCAATATAGGTCTCAGGCCCCTGTCCTTTTTCGGGATGACGAAGTACCTGGAGTCGCATTCTGCGCCCGCAGGGTCGCAAAGATCCTGGAGGGCGGCCGCATCTTCCTCTGGGTGAGTTATTGGCGCGACAGCGTCGAGCTGGTCCGCCCAACTGGGTCCGATGAATAGGGGCTCTCCCTCTTTGGACAAATGGAGGACCGGTGGTGGAGGGTTGGCTACCTCCAACACAGGGTCCACCCAATGAGATTTGAGTCCCATTGTGAGATACCAAAACAAATGTTGAAAGAAATAATAAAATAAAATCGGCTGAAACGTTCCTATTCCTTTTAGGCTCCATAATTCTTGATAATTTTAATGATAAACCGCGAAAAATTAGACTTTTTTTCTTAGCATCATGTTCACAGATACGTTTTTAAACCCAGTTTAGTGAGTCAGTCAGTTAGAAACAACTCCTGTATCGGTCACATGACTTTCTGGAAACGACATGGAAACACCAATACAGTGTTTAGCTCTATGGGCTCCACGCATGCACCCGACGCATGCACCGACGCATCGCTGTTGCTGGACCCATCACTAATGTGGAGAGCAGATGTTCATCAGATGATGACATCACTGTTTGCTCATCATGTTTTAGTCTGTGTTTATCATCCAGATTGTCTGATTTCATTAGAACTGACTTTATGTCTCCTCTAATCACAGACTTGGTGGCTGTTCTCTCTTTGAGGATGAATGTGAAGTTGTGGCCTCAGCTCTGAAGTCCAACCTTCATCTGACTGAAGTGGAAATAGAGACGATCATTGGATCCTTTGGAGACTCTGGAATGAAGCATCTGTGTGAGATACTGAAGAGTTCAATCTGCAAAGTGAAGAAACTGCAGTGAGTTTTGTCTGTTTATTCAAAAATCATTCACTGATACTGTAATGATGATTTTATTTCATAATTTATTTCTAATATATTTTCTTTAAATACAGTTGCTGTCCAAATATCAGACTAACATTTCTCAGACTTTTTACCTGTAAATGAATTATTTTCCTGTTCCAGATGTTCTAAATATTGAACTTTATTTTCCAGATGTTCAAACTTGATGGACAAAAATGAGGAAAATCAGTCAAATGATGTTAAGTAATGATGGAGATGTTTCAGTTTGATTTGGGAAAGATTCAGATGATGAGACAAGATAAAATGGCTTTATTTCTCATTTCTGATTCACATCTTTCCATCCAGAATGACATTTGGTTCCTCTAGAGTAGAACCAGAACCACAAACATGTTAGAATAACTAGAATAAAATAAGATGATCTAAAAACTAATGTTTAGGAAGAAAAGACAAAGACATGAAATCTTTGTCCTGAAGCTGCTGTTCTGTTGGACCGGGTCAGAGAGAACCCGTCCTCTTCAGTATGTTATTTTTCAGAATCCTTTTTCCTTTTCCTTCCTACATTTGAAGCCAAATATCTGGACTTTCTACTCCTTTCTTTCTCCAAACTGGTTTATTTATTTTCTCCATATTGATAACGACATGATGTAAGAGCTGCAACTAAACAAGGAACCTAATCTCATACAGGCATAAAAAATCGCCCTTGCAAGGCAAGGCAAGGCAAGGCAAATTTATTTGTATAGCACAATTCAGTACAAAAGACAATGCAAAAGTGCTTTACATGATTAAAATACAGGAAGATAAAACAGAATCAAAGCAAGTAGGAAAAAATAAAAAACAAATAAAATAAAATAAAAATGCAGAAACAAAAAAAAAGAATATTAAAACAGTTGGATTAAAGAAAACATGTTTTGTTGAATTGTTTAACTAGAACAGTCGAAGGCAATCCTAAACAAATGTGTTTTAGTCTTGATTTAAAGGAACTCAGGCTTTCCGCACTTTTACAGTTTTCTGGAAGTTTGTTCCAGATAAGCAGAGCATAGGAACTAAATGCTGCTTCTCCATGTTTAGTTCTGGTTCTAGGTATGCAGAGCAGGCTGGAGCCAGAAGACCTGAGTGGTCTGGAGGGTTGATAAACTGATAGCAAGTCTGTGATGTATTTAGGTGCTAAGCCATTCAGAGATTTATAGACTAACAGAAGTATTTTAAAGTCTATTCTCTGAGATACAGGGAGCCAGTGTAAGGACTTTAGAACTGGGGTGATGTGCTCTACTTTCTTAGTCTTAGTGAGGACACGGGCAGCAGCGTTCTGGATCAGCTGCAGCTGTCTGATCCACTTTTTAGGCAGACCTGTGAAAACACTGTTGCAGTAATCAATTCGACTAAAAATAAACGCATGGATTAGTTTTTCCAGATCATGCTGAGACATTAGTCCTTTAATCCTGGAAATGTTCTTCAGGTGATAGAAAGCCGACCTTGTAATTGTCTTTAAATGCTTTTGGAGGTTCAAGTCTGAATCCAGCACTACACCTAGACTTCGGGCCTGATCAGTGGTTACTAGCTGAAGCGACTGAAGCTGTGTGCTAACTTTAGATCTCTCCTCTATTGGTCCAAAGATTATTACTTCAGTTTTGTTTTTATTCAGTTGAAGAAAATTATGGCACATCCAGGCATTGATTTCTTCTAAGCATTTCCTCAGTGCTTGAATTGGTTCATAGTCACCTGGTGACATGGTGATGTAAAGCTGTGTGTCGTCTGCATAGTTATGGTAGCTGATGTTGTTGTTTTTTATTAACTGAGCAAGAGGGAGCATGTAGATATTGAATAGGAGGGGACCCAGAATGGACCCTTGGGGAACCCCACATGTGATTTTTGTCATCTCTGATGTAAAGTTGCCTACTGACACAAAAAAGTCCCTGTCCTTTAAGTAGGATTTAAACCAGTTGAGAGCTGTACCAGAGAGGCCGACCCAGTTTTCCAGGCGCTCTAACAGGATGGAGTGATCGACAGTATCGAATGCTGCACTGAGGTCCAATAGTACCAGCACTGTGGTTCTTCCGCAGTCTGTATTTATACGGATGTCATTAAACACCTTGATAAGGGCGGTCTCTGTACTGTGGTGAGCACGGAAACCTGACTGGAACACGTCAAAGCGGCTGGTCATATCTAAGAAAGTGTTTAACTGTTGAAACACTGCTTTTTCAATAATCTTACTGATAAAGGGGAGGTTTGATATGGGCCTGTAGTTCTGGAGTAGTAGTTTGTCTAAACTGTTCTTTTTCAGCAGTGGTTTGATATTTGCTGTTTTTAGGGACTGCGGGAAAACACCTGACAGAAGGGACGTGTTTATTATCTGAGTCAAATCAGATGCTATGACAGGCAAAACTTTCTTAAAGAAAGCTGTGGGTAGAACATCAAGGCAGCAGGAGGCTTGCTCAGCTGCTCAATGATTTCTCTCCCAATACAGTTTTGGCGCGTTACTTTGAAAAAGTTATTAGTTATAGTTACTAGTTACTTCTCCCAAAAAGTAACTGAGTTACTAACTGAGTTACTCTACAATGAAAGTAACTAGTTACTAGTAAAGTAACTATTGCGTTACCCGTAACCCTCACTACCCTGGCCCCCACCTTCTCGCCGTGTGTTTCAAAAGCCAGCTGAATAGAGTGGACGACAAAGACAAGTACCTGCAGAGAGTTTTGCATTTATTGCAACTCAATGTAAATGACATCAGGGGGAGAGCTATCTGCATGGGCGTAGGTTTGCATAGGGACCATAGGGACATGTCCCTACCAAAATTTTGGACGGACCCATTTGTCCCTACCAATAATTGGATGTGAACAACATGTTTATAATTTACTATACAGCAGCCGCTTCTTTTCCTCTCGCAGCTTCTCTGCCTGGTAGCTGCAGCTGCCTGCTCTTTCCTGTCCCTTTCACATAGCAGCTGTTAAGGAAGAAAATATTCTTAGTTAACTTTGGAAAAAGGTTGGGTTTTTCTCTTCCCTTCCCAGGTCCACTCGGCGAGCTGCGTGTGGTCACTATGAAAACCAGCATTGCGTGTTGACGTCACAGAATTACAGAGTTTAATCCAATATAAGACAATGCATACACTTAGAAATAAGACAATGCACAAACCTACACCAGAAACTGCAGAACAACAGAGACATACATTCCATTACCTGACATGAATGGAGAGAAGGAAATAAAGCAAAGACGTACAAGACATCTTTGGAGAGTTTGCAAGAGCAAAATCTGATCTGTAACTTCTATTTAGAAAGCTTTATCCTCTTGTATCTAATCCATTCAAAAAGGGCTGGCCCTCGGTCCTCCAACCAAAAGCCATCTCTGACACTGAGCTTCACCTAATTTACTGCAAACATCTGGGGTCATTTGCTTCTTTGTTTTAACAAGAAAAGGCGGAAAGCTTGTCCTGGCATCTAGAATTCTTAGGGTCATAAAACACAAGATAAGCTCTCACAGACAGCTTGTGGAATGCGGGGGGCCTCACCATAAATTCAGTTTTCACAGCATCCCTGGTTGTTTATTCTGGAAGACTTTTGACCTTCTGTAAACCAAGCAGAAATCTCTCCTGCAGGCTTAAATAATGTTCGCCCCCAGGAGATACTAATTTCATGGCCTGGTGCTCTAAATACTTACCTCAATAGCCTAGTTTTAAATCATTAACACACCTTGTTCAAAATTAAGATGTTCAAGTGAGAGTGTTTACACATGCCATAAGATTAACTGTAAAATAATCATTTTTCTTTAACAGTCCCCGTTTTGAGGTCTGAGACATACAGACCTCACAAATAAAATGATTAAGCCTTCTAATAGAGGAACCAAAAAACTATTTAGTATACTAAAAAACTAAAACATTAGCCCAATTTTATAACAGTCCCCTTTTTAAACAGCACCTCCTAGTTCCACTGCCAGGTCATGTGTCTGAAGCTGAACTCCAGTATCTAAACTTATCAAATGTATCTTGCGCTGTCCAACAATTTAATACTCACCTGATGAACCACAAAATTTTAACCAGTAAAAACTAAACTAAAAATACATTTCACTTATCAAACATGAAAAATCATAAAACTCAGTTATGTCAATAGAAGAAAACACACAATAGAAATATCAGCCCAAGTATAAAATTAGAAAACCAGAGTAAGATATCTCGAAATTACTAAAAAATGCTCAGCAGACTTAAAAGACAATACTCGCCACAAAAATTACAATTTGTCAATACAAAACAATAACAACATAAAAAAATACATCATAAACACATAAAAATTACAAAAGACCTTTTTTTTTTTTTCTTTTTTTCACAATTCAACAATAAGAAGTTAGAGTTCGTCTCTATGCTCCTTCGATAGTCTTTCAAAAATGAATATGAATTCTTCGTCAGGAAACGATCCAAAAATACGCGCAAAAAGAAACGAATGTTCTTGAAGAGTTCGCAAAAAACGAAAACACGCAATAAAAAGAAGATAAGTTAATGATGATCTTGTAGCCTGATCCTTCACGTGTTCCTCCTCGGTTGTAAACCTCAGGTTTTCCACCTGAGTGTCCGTTGCTCACTGAAAATTGGAGTATTATGCCAATTTAACAGTGAGTTTAAGGAGAGGGTGCAATCTCCTTTTCTCAATGGAAGGACACCGGAACAGGATTATTGTGCCTGTCCGGGCCTTTTAAGCCTTGTAATTCAGGAAAATGAAGTGGTTTTGGCAGACTTCTGCCCGGAAATGCAGATCCTCCTCCGCGCTGTGATGTGCCTCAGACACTCCTCGACCGCAGGTTGAGACTGTAGATTCTCCTGTATGCCCTGCAGCGTGCGTTGTGGCTCCTCAGCTGACTCCAATGGAACCACATGTCTCCTTTTCCCTTGTAGACGGACAGCATGAGATGTACTCTCCACGACTCGGTATGGTCTGGCGAAGCGAGGTTCAGACCACTTTCTTTTGATGACCATCAGGCGCACCCAGTCGATTTCCCGAACTGATCCCGAGCCTGGACGTTCCTCTGTTGTCTGATATTTTGTAAATTCCGCTGCCAGGACCTGTAACTCATTGAAGAAATCTTTATGAGATAAATGTGCAAGCTTACCTTTCCATCCTGGAATGCGGGTAGCAGGTCCTGGAAACATCCGTCCTGTCTGGAGCTCATATGGGGAGAACCCTGTTGATTGGTTAATGATTGATCCTACACTTTATGACAGCTTTACTGACTTCCTTTTGTATTATAAATCTACTACTTTGGAGCTGTATTTTAACAATCCTTTGACCCCCTTTTTATATAAGGCTTACATGAGAAATAAATGTTTCCTATCACGTTGAACCCAAAACTTAACTGTATTTTAGAAGCAGTTCCATAATTGTTAATTTGTAAATCTCCAATTTAGACCAATTTAATTTCAATCATCATATTTTCTATTTTTTTAAACCTTAAAAATGATCAGCCTGCTTTACATGAGTATAGTTAACCTTGTCACTAAATATCAAAAATGACCTACTTTATTCCAATCATATTTTAAATCCCAAAAATTTCAACCATTTTTACCTTTGATCCATTTATTCATTTGAAAACCTATTTATAAAATATTTAATTGAATAATGTATTACCCTTTTTATATTGTTTATCAATTATCAATGCCTTTTCAGTTTTGGAGAGAGATTCGATACAGCTAAATTTATTAAATGATGTAAATCTTTAGTTTAGACCTTCCTGGATGTCTTAGTTAAACAACTTATTTTAAAACATATGAATAGAGATGCAACAATCCAACAATCACCTTCCTTAGTTTAAGAAACACTATTTTATGTAAATTATTTGATAGACAATATTTTGTTTAGTATATTCAATTTATAAATTTTACTTATTTCATATCCAAATAGTTAGCTCATCTTTAATGCTGCTAATACACCGTAAAACATTTAATGTATTTTGATTTAACTTCAATAACCTCTTTTTCCGAAAAGTAAAGAGAGATCCAAACTAAAAATTTGCCTATCAGATCAATTCCATTCATGTCCCCCTGTTTCTATAACAGAACAAATGTTCTGTCATAGAATACAATAAAAATCCTATACAACTCATTGAGATGAAATCCGCTATCACCACTAACTTTAGCCTCATGTAACACAGTTGGATGCAATTCAAACATGGTGTCCCAGATGCTGTTACAATCTGCACACCTCAATCAAAGAATTCTAATGTTTGATTAAATTTATGAAATCAACACAGAACTTGGTGTCATTTGCTCAGTAAGCTCTATAGACACCCATCAATCCACTTTAACACCTTAATTTTAAATTCCATTTAAATTTAAATTTAGTTTTACTGAATGGTAGCCACTGTACTATGCAAATAAAATTTAGATCATCTTCCTTAGTAGATGAAGCGTAACACACAATGCAATTCAGCTATAGTTAAAAAAATGTAATTGCAATCGTTAGTCCCTGCCCATTCTTTGCAGGCAGGAAAGGAAAAAGACACACTAGCATTTTGTGAGACAAACAGAGTGAACCATGGAGGAATGCAGTGTCGTAACAGTTGGTGCACACCAACCCCCAACTGCATTGTATAACCTCTGACCCCAGGAGATGGGGTTGTCCTCAACACCTAGAATTACACTGCATGGCTGCAGGACGTGAAGAAAACAGGGCGCCTCAGTGCTATATCTAAAATAAGAAGAGAACAATGGCATCACACACTACAAAAATTTAAAGAAAAGAACTTATTCACCACTACCAAGTTGTGTTGGCACCCATTTCGTCTCCAACCTGCAGACTGAAGGGAACCCCAGGAGTGGGCTTTGGCGCCCAGGTCACATGATCAGAGGTGAGAATCCAGGATCAAACATGAGAACACACAACAGGACCACCGCTGAGCGACTTGCCATGCCCCATTCTACATCTGCTGAATCAGAAGGTGTCCAGAATAGCAGTCATTCCAGCAGTGCAGAAACATCTGGATACAGTCCCGCTTTGATGAACTTTGGTCAGCCTTTCGTGGTCGACAGAGCAGGACATAGAAACCAGCAGACCAGTCATCTACTGAAACCCCCGTCCGGGTTTGGACAAAAGGCTATGATCTTTGTGGTCCCGACTCACTGCTGATTCCCAGCCATAGAAGACTCCCCCAGATAACGCTTGAGTCCCTTTTGTTTTCAGCCAGGCATGAAAAGCAACAGTCAAAGGAGACATCTGTTGCCAGGTCCTATGAGCAGCACTTTGCAATCACGTGCAGCATCATCATGTACAGCAGGAGAACAGTTCGCTTTCACTGACCTTCGTAATCGCTCAACAGCGTTCGGCTTTCATACAACAGTCCAGCAGAAGATGGGCCTAGTTCAGCATCATCATGTCTTTGTTCAGCAACAACAGCGGTCTGATGCGGTAATCAAGAAGATCCCTTCAAATACATCTTCCCATGATCTCTGAGCTTAAAAGACCCTTCCCCCAAGATTGCCATCAAGTCAGAAGGAAGGAGAACTGCCAGAGAAAAAATAATACAAAGTAATTAAAAAGCAAAACTTGTATTTGCCACATTTTGTTACTTTCACTATTATAAATAAAATTTATCTTGTGATGCATCCTCCCGTGTGGCTCTAGATTTGTTGTTGTTATAGCACAAACGGCCAACTGCCCCAAATCCTGAACTGCAAAAAGAATAAACATAGAATTGTGTTAAAATAGTCCACGATCGGATGTGCCAGAATTAAGAAAATAATGACACTTACTGTTCAAAATCAATAAACGTCAATACCTCGATGACATTCACTCTGCTTGTGCCAAATATCAACTACAAATTCTAAAATCACAACCTCACAAACTCATTAAAGAATTAGAATAAACTATAAAATGTCCTAGTACTGATACCAATAAAAGTTGTGATTGAATTGCACTTTGTCAAATAGTTATGAATTTCATATTGTTCTACTAAATACCAAACATCCTTATCATTGTCCCACGCTTCAAGACAAAGTCCTATTTTAAAATTTCAGAAATCCTTTACATTTTATCTGAATTTCATAGCAGTTTTAACCAATATTTTCCTCAAAATTAACAATTTACACCCAACTGTATATAATCAAAGTCAGCAGTGATCATGAAAAAGTAGATTGATTTCAGTAATTCCATTTAAAAAGTGAAACTTGTATATTATATTCATACATTACATACAAACTCATATATTTCAGATGTTTATTTTGTTTAATTTTGATGATTACAAATGACAACAAATGAAAATCTCAAATTCATCATATCAGAAAATTTGAATATTACTGAAGACCAATAAAAACAAAGGATTTATAGAAATGTTGGCCAACTGAAAAGTATGAACATGAAAAGTATGAGCATGTACAGCACTCAGTATTTAGTTGGGCCTCCTTTGGCCTGTATTACTGCAGCAATGCGGCGTGGCATGGAGTCGATCAGTCTGTGGCACTGCTCAGGTGTTATGATAGCCCAGGTTGCTCTAATAGTGGCTTTTAGCTCTTCTGAATTGTTGGGTCTGGTGTATTGCATCTTCTTCTTCACAATACCCCATAGATTTTCTATGGGGTTAAGGTCAGGAGAGTTTGCTGGCCAATTAAGAACAGGGATACCATGGTCCTTCAACCAGGTACTGGTAGCTTTGGCACTGTGTGCAGGTGCCAAGTCCTGTTGGAAAATGAAATCTGCATCTCCAAAAAGTTGGTCAGCTGCAGGAAGCATGAAGTGCTCTAAAACTTCCTGGTATGTGGCTGCGTTGACCCTGGACCTCAGAAAACACAATGGACCAACACCAGCAGATGACATGGCACCCCAAACCATCACTGACTGTGGAAACTTTACACTGGACTTCAAGCAACGTGGATGAAGTGCCTCTCTTCTTTCCTCCAGACTCTGGGACCTTGATTTCCAAAGGAAATGCAAAATTTACTTTCATCAGAGAACATGACTTTGGACCACTCACCAGCAGTCCAGTCCTGTTTCTCTTTAGCCCAGGCAAGACGCTTCTGACGCTGTCTGTGGTTCAAGAGTGGCTTGACACAAGGAATGCGACAGCAGAAACC
The DNA here is from genome assembly GCA_018398635.1 of Cyprinodon brontotheroides. Lineage (NCBI taxonomy): Eukaryota > Metazoa > Chordata > Actinopteri > Cyprinodontiformes > Cyprinodontidae > Cyprinodon > Cyprinodon brontotheroides. The sequence continues at coordinate 2,344,605 of JAGKQL010000057.1, forward strand.
CATGTCTTTCATACGTCTGTGTGTGGTGGTTCTTGAAGCACTCACTCCAGCTGCAGTCCACTCTTTGTGAATCTCCCCCACATTTTTGAATGGGTTTTGTTTCACAATCCTCTCCAGGGTGCGGTTATCTCTCTTGCTTGTACACTTTTTTCGACCACATCTTTTCCTTCCCTTAGCCTCTCTATTAATGTGCTTGGACACTGAGCTCTGTGAACAGCCAGCCTCTTTAGCGATGACCTTTTGTGTCTTGCCCTCCTTGTGCAAGGTGTCGATGGTCGTCTTTTGGACAACTGTCAAGTCAGCAGTCTTCCCCATGATTGTGTAGCCTATAGAACTAGACTGAAAGACCATTTAAAGGCTTTTGCAGGTGGTTTGAGTTAATTAGCTGATTAGAGTGTGGCACCAGGGGCCATCAATTTTGAACCTTTTCACAATATTCTAATTTTCTGATATGATGAATTTGAGATTTTCATTTGTTGTCATTTGTAATCATCAAAAATTAAACAAAATAAACATCTGAAATATATGAGTTTGTATGTAATGTATGAATATAATATACAAGTTTCACTTTTTAAATGGAATTACTGAAATCAATCTATTTTTCATGATATTCTAAATTTACACCCAACTGTATATAATCAAAGTCAGCAGTGATGCAGAAATCTATCAACAATTTTAAATGTAAATAAACATGGCATAGATGTTATTTGAAACCGTTCAATTTTAGATGATCAAATCTAATTCAGTAGAAGCTTCTATATCACATACACCATATTTTAGCAAAGCAGGAAGGCCATATGACTCTACATTAAAGAAATCCATAATTCACTATTGTTGAATGAAAAAATCAAAATTATTGATTAACTAATTTACCATTAACCATATCCAAAAATTTACCAGGAATTAGGGTCTACTTCTCCTTCTCCCCCTGTTGATATAATAAAATTATCATTTTGAAAACAATTTGGAATCTATGTCACTTTTATATAATAATTTGCTGAAAAAACAAAATTTTATAAGATGTTCCACCATTTCTCCAAATCTTCCATCTAGTATTCAAACTAGACTGAGATGATGTAAATTTCAAAGTTCCATCTGTAATATCTTATCTTTGTAACATCCCCCTGTGTTTTCTTATTTCCCAAAGAAAAACAATTTAGAGGTGGAAAAACAAAAATGGAAGAACTTTCCCCCATTATGCTAAAATTTCAACATGTCCAATCAGTTACCCATAAAAAATATAAACCAAGTTTATTTAGTTAGAATTTAGGTTAGTCTGTTAGTGTTGTTAGTCAAAGTGGATAACACAGTTTCCTAATAACTACATTTATCTGCTTTAAACCAAGGCTGAATTCTCGTTTCATATTAATTTCACTGCACAAGCAGATGATTCAGCTTTAACCAGATCATGACAGCAAAATATGAAATCGTCATTACCTTAAAATTGTCCCTTAAAGCAGTAATAAAAACATATTTATGAAACAAAACCTTCAGTGTCCCTAAATAGTTTAAAATAAGAAAAATATCACACAGCTACACACTAAACTGAGGTCATATTTACACAGAGCATCCTAAAACCCATCAAAGGCCATCTGCCTACACATTCACTCTCATTCACACTCAAGCAGACTCATCAACACCCCATTGTAAGAAAGATGCAGGATGTTACCCCAGATTTCAAACCAAAATTCGTCCTGTAAAAGTCTTAAACACAATTATTATAACAACATGGTTGAAAAAATCATCCAATAGTTCCAATATTGTTCAGTTTTGAGTGAACCTTTTTTAAAAACTCCATATTATACACACAACCGTATTTCATGATAGCCCACTGTTATTAAATGGCTACCTAGACCCCCTGTAGGAAAACCCAAAAACCGTTCATGTGGTCATGTAATATGCGAAATGGGCTGCACACGAAGATCGTCCTACAAGAAACAAAGTCATTCATTAGTGTTTCAACATGTCCCACATTAACAGTGTAGAAAACACTGTTAAGCAGAAAAACATCCATATGTTCTCATTTTTGTTCTCTTGTTCCAATCAGTGAGGGTGTTCCATCCTGTCAGGAAACCTAGAAATTTAAGTGATTGTCAATGTTACAGTATTATAAAAAACAATTGGATCATTCCAGTGCTCCAGCCTGGAACTGATGCCACACATTTCACCCACTGAGAAAGTAAAAACATCTGTAAATCTGTTATTTTGTACTTTTCATTTCAACACAAAACACAGTTCTAAAAGTAATTCACATCAAAATCCAAGAATCCTGAAAGCGTGAGCTGGAAATAGCACAGAACTGAAGCACTCCCAAAATGCAAATAAGGGGGGTCAATCAGTCCCCCTGCTGTGAAACACAACTTGTAACCAAAATGGAGACACCTCTGTCCCACAGAAGCACATTTTAACAGAAAGTTAGTAATACAACATCCAGCAAAAATATTTAACAATATTTCATAACACAATCTTGAAACACAAATCACTTCCGCACAATCTCAGCACAATTCAGACACAGACAGACGAATAGACAGCAGCGCGTGGTGGAAAACATATAACGGGGGGACAGACAGCCATAAATCAACAGCCACAGCACACAAACACAAAGAAACATACAAAACACAGAAACACAGACAACGTTGTAGTTCAGTCAAGAAAAGACAGAAAAGAAAAGAAAATGTCAGGTGCCGGCTAAAAGAATGTATGACGCATCTTTTAATTGTCCAATTTCAATTTTACAAATCCCTTTTATTCTCATTTCAACTTCTCAGTCCTACACTTCAGAGCTGGGTCAAGCTCGAGGCGAAAATAAGCCTCAATTTAGTTTATTCGATCACTCAATCCGCCCAGTGACAAAAGGTTTTTTCTTTTTCAGCTGGGGAGAGCGATTGAACCCGTATTAAATCAAATAATTTATTTTAGTCCTTTATACTATAAGCAACCCGATTAAGGGTGCCAAAGAAAGGTGATCCAACCTGCTATTAGTCCTTTTCCATGAGTGATACAACTCGATCCAATTAACCTGCTATTAGTCCTTATTCCATGAGTGATACAACTCGATCCAATTAACCCAAATAATTATAAGTCCACTGGAGATGAGTCGAAATCTCCGGCTGATACAAGCCAAAACTATCCAATACACAAATTTCCAAAATACTTTTTTAGAGGCCCAGGCATTGCTCCTCAGGGTAAAGAATAAATTAATCTTTATTAATTAATCAATTAATTAATTAATCAATCAATAAAACCTTCTTTTAAAAAACCCAGCTTAAGTCAGAGTTAACGTAAAGGCTCTGTTTGAACTAGCCACAGTTCCCTGTAATGTGTATTTATTCAAATCCTTAAACAACCGACTCTTCTAGGAGAGATTCTATCTACCTCTGCAGCTCCTGAATTCTGTGAGGCCGCACACAGCAAATCAGCCCCGGTCCGACCACACGGCGCTTCAGACAACTAAAAAATAATCAAATACTGTCTTACCACACCGAAGCGTCGGGCCGAAACGGATCAATCAGGACCAAACAGCCGTCCGCCGAGACTCCAGAACCGGCACGAGCCCCCAATTGTAAAGGAAGAAAATATTCTAAATAGTTAACTTTGGAAAAAGGTTGGGTGTTTCTCTTCCTCTCCCAGGTGCGCTCAGCGAGCTGCGTGTGGCCCCCAAGGAAAACCAGCAAGATATGCGAACGTCACAGAATTACAGAGTTTAATCCAATATAAGACAATGCATACACTTAGAAATAAGACAATGCACAAACCTACACCAGAAACTGCAGAACAACAGAGACATACATTCCATTACCTGACATGAATGGAGAGAAGGAAATAAAGCAAAGACGTACAAGACATCTTTGGAGAGTTTGCAAGAGCAAAATCTGATCTTTTTCTTCTATTTAGAAAGCTTTATCCTCTTGTATCTAATCCATTCAAAAAGGGCTGGCCCTCGGTCCTCCAACCAAAAGCCATCTCTGACACTGAGCTTCACCTAATTTACTGCAAACATCTGGGGTCATTTGCTTCTTTGTTTTAACAAGAAAAGGCGGAAAGCTTGTCCTGGCATCTAGAATTCTTAGGGTCATAAAACACAAGATAAGCTCTCACAGACAGTTGTGGAATGCGGGGGGCCTCTTCCTGATTCAGTTTTCACAGCATCCCTGGTTGTTTATTCTGGAAGACTTTTGACCTTCTGTAAACCAAGCAGAAATCTCTCCTGCAGGCTTAAATAATGTTCGCCCCCAGGAGATACTAATTTCATGGCCTGGTGCTCTAAATACTTACCCCTCAATAGCCTAGTTTTAAATCATTAACACAACCTTGTTCAAAATTAAGAAATGTTCAAGTGAGAGTGTTTACACATGCCATAAGATCAGATATTTGCTAATAATCAGCAGTTCCTAGCTTTACTCACTCTCTCCACAGCCCCACAGACATGCCAGCATTTGAGATGAGAAGCTGCATGGGAAACAGTGAGATCAGCAGAAAGTGAAGCCTTGTTCCTCTCCTTTATGGCCGAGTTAATTCAAATTAAAATTAGTGTATTTATATAGCACCATTCCCAAGCTTGATATCATTTTAGTTCTCCAAGATCATCCAGTCGAAATTGATTTAGGTTGTCTATCCGAGAAAACCACTTGATTGCATCAATAGTTAGATAAGCAAAAAAGTTATTAACACCGGCAGCTTTTGTACATAAAACATGGTTTATATGTCTACAGTTTTAGAGTTAAAGATGTTTTTCATGCACCTCACTCAAAGCAAATAAAAAGATATATATGATTTGTGAGTACTTTCCTTTGGTCATTACACGCTTACTATAATTAAATTCTATGAAATATCCCATTTTTTCTTTTAGAACTCAATACCTTACTTTGTATGTGCTTATCTCTTTAAATTTTTCCCTCAGTATATCTTAATAAATTAACCTTTCTTAATGTCCTTGGGGCTTATGTTCTATGCATAACTCTATATATCTTTTCATATTTATGACATTCCATAATATAATATGTTCTAGGAGTTTCATATTTATCTTATAGAAATCACATTTGCCCCGTTTATGTTTTTGTATTTTAAAAATGTATAATCAAGTCCTGTATGACCAAATCTTAACCTTGTTATCACTCTTTCCTCCTTTTCTATTTCTTCTTCATTCTTCTTTCTCCTACTGTCTTCTGAATTTTTTATAAAACCATCTTCCTGTTTTTATCTTTTCATCCCACCTTTTTTTGCAAATTTCCATTAGTTTCTCTTAAATAATACTTTTTCCTTCTGATTTACTTATTTTAACTAAAACTAATAGAATGTTTAATTACACTTTTGCCATTTTCCTGCCCTCTCGCTGCTTTCTACCCAATGATTGCTGGAACCCACACAAAATGTAAATATCAGCCCCATGTTTAGGTATTCTGAACGGTGTATGATATATTTCTAATAAAATGTCCATCCTACTATCTGTTTTGGTTATTTTTAAACCTAACAATGCAGGGAGCTTGAATCTGAACATATTATTGTTTTAATGGTTTTATGTCTTCCACCCATTGTAGCGTAATAATATTGCCAACATTTCTCTGTGTATACTGATAATCCATCTGTAATTCGTTTTTTCCTATTTTTATATTGAATGCTGGTACTACAAGTAATGCTATTCCTAGGTTTTCAGTTATTTTTGATGCATCGAGTATAAATTTGAACATATTGATAATATTTATAAAATACCATTGCATGAGCATCTGTCTTTGTTTCTTTTCCATTATTGACATATCTACTTTTTGCTTCTGGTACTAGAATCCAGGGAGGTAGAATTGATACTGGTGTTGTTTGACTCATTTCTAAACTATTCATTTTAAATTTTTATTTTATTTTCAATTGTCCATCCAGACCTAGCTGTTCTCGCGAGTCCTTCCGTATAACAATGATCACCGTGATGTGATTGAGTGAGCCTACGAGCACCTCGCCCAACTCGCGTGAGCTTTGTGCACTACTAATACCAAGCAGACCAGCATACAGAAGAATCCTAATCTCCAGTTCCTTTTTGGATTCTGCTGGCACGCGGATCAGGCTGCATGACGCCTCGCTCAACTCGCCTTCAACTGCTCTTGGTCGCGATCCACAACTTTCAGCTAGTCCGCAGACTTCGACGAGAAGAAACTGCTGATTGCCATCAGTGGACTGTCTGCCAGCTTGCCTCCAGCATACTGCCGACATGAATGAGCTGCTCACTCAGCTGGAGAATTTGGTACACTCCAGGTTGCTGTCCATAGAGGACAAGATGGCATTCTGCAGTCAACATATGTGCGAGAGACGAAACTCGAGGAAGAGAAGACGGGTGCACAACCCCACGCTTAGTGGTAAATATGTTTGACACGTTAGCTATGCTAAAAGCAGGCCTAGCTTAGCTAGGTGAGCTAAAAGACAACCTAGCTAGGTAAGCCAGCTAGCCTAAAGCTACAGCAGCCTAGGAATAAAGCTAGCCTTGCAAGAACAAGCTTTATTAAAGTGTATTTTTTGTGATTCACAGGAAGTAGCACTGCCTCACAACTTGGGAGACTAATTGCAGCGCCTATGAACCGAGCAAGGGTAAGATTTAAAGAATATGCTTTCATTCCCGCGTAAAATGAAATAGGTACGATAGATACCGGATCATAGCTGTACATTTTGTTTTCACAGACTAATTTCGCCTCACAATGAGAGAGACGGTGTATTTGCTCGGAGCCATATCAGAAAGTCCAGATTTGCACGATGTTGATAAAGACCACACAGTGTGTGTAAGTGACTTGTTTTAATGTTTTCTTCATTCCTTGTTACTGTGACTTGGCGCTTGATTTTTTATTCATACCACTCTAATTGTTTTCCAGCTGCCTGTAAGACGTATTTTGAGACGGTACGCAGGAGCTTCAGATATATGCAGCCAGCGAACACGTTGCGTGCGGAAGCTGCCAAGCAATCTGCTCGGAGTCGAGTTAGAAGAAAGAGGGTAAGACTTTATTGACAAATTGTCGGAAACTGACGAAAATCAGGGAGATCTGTGGGAGTTTACGGGGACAAAAGTCTCACTTTTCATGCAGTGTTCAGAACTGAGTTTCAATTTTTTTTTTTTTTTATTTGCTGTAAAAATGTTCCAATTCTACCTAAGTTTGTCACATAAACATTCAACATTATATAACAAGGCCTCAAATGTAAATTGGACGCATGTTCAGACCTGAGAGTTTCCAGTTTGCAGTTTGGACTCTTCAGTCCAGAAAACAGCAGCTTCAATCCAGAATCCTGCAGGTTGTTGTTACTCAGATCCATCTCTCTCAGATTAGAGGACTGGGAGCTGAGAACTGAGGCCAAAGCTTCAAAGCTTCTCTCTGAGAGGTTACAGTCATTCAGTCTGAAGAGACAAAGATAGAAATGAAGAATTATGATTTAATGAAACAAAAAATTGCATATTAAACAGAACATAGTAAACACACAATTTTTTTATGTTATTGTGACAAAAGAAAAAAAGAGATTAAAAAACATTTTTATGGAAATTATATGACATTACAAGGGTATATGAAACAATTTTTATAACTGCACCAAAATTTACAGGAATGCTTTTCAGATTTACAGAAGCCCTGCAGCATAGGTGTGTTTCTAATGCAATCAACAGACCCTGGAACAAACTACAGGCAAAAGAGCTCTATTATTCAAATAAATGTTCAAAGTGCTGGTTCCTAAATATCCCGTCTCCCCAGCTTGTTTGAGTTTGTTGTTAATAAAAGAAAGGAAGTACCATTCAACCACCAAAACTGCCATACCAAACTTCTGTTTTCACTTCTAACATAGAGTTGACTACCAATATAGTTACTCCAGTAGGGATCAATATATCAAGAAATACATAAGAAAATATATAAAAATACTAATTTCATTATCCACTGGTGAAATATTAGCTTAAAATGTAAGTTAGTGAGCCATTGGATGCAAAAACATATGGAAAATAAAGATATATTAAAAATGTTATAAATTTTATTATTATATTATTTCCTTGTTTGTTTTATCCAGTTTACCATTAAGGAGAACTGTGTGAGTCATGTTTATGAAGCAAAGCAAACATATTAAGCTTGAGGTTGGTTTTCTTCACACATTAGAGTTCTTGTTTAACTCTGGAATATAGTACATTTACTACCTTTTTTCCAATAACACATTTCCTATTCCCAAAAAACTCTCCTCTGTATTTAACCTGCAAATTGAGGCGTTTTCTGGGTTAGACATTTAACACGGTACAATAAAGTAATCTGACTATCTGCTCTACCTGCTGTTGAATGTGCAACTCTAACTCTACGTCCAGTCTCTAAACCTTCTAAATTCATCAGCAAGAACATGGTGGAAGTTAGGAAAAATATCGGAGAAATATCCCTTTTTATGTTTCAACATGCTCTCCTTGAACAATTGATGTGACAGACTATTTACTGACTTTTACACATTGGTGCAGCTTTTTTATCAAATGTGTCTGACGCACTCTGAAAATCAGAGCTGCCAGAGCAGCAGCTGGTAGCCCCTCTCATCACAATGATATGTGGACCAACTTTTCATTTTTGCAACTTGGATTACACTTGGACAGCAGATCTTCAGCACATTTACAGAAATAAGCTGAGATATAATATTAACATGGTTTAGTCAATGTATCATGAACAAGAGAAAATGAACTAAAGAAAAATTAATATTTTATTTTTACAGATTCTGTCCTGAACGTGGTCTCTATACTGCCCTCCCGTGGTATTAGGTTGTAATTACACTTTACAATTCTTCAGAATTTTAGAACAATGAATCATAATGATGGTAAAAAATAAAATCTGAAGGATTGTTTGTGTAGCCAAAGATGGATGCTGTGGTTCAGCATCAGGGTGTAGATCTACAGATGCTGATAATCAGAGCGAGGTTGAACATAATTCAGTATTTAAAATAATAGAAGAAAAAAATAAGTAACTATGTTCCCCTTTGATAAGATAAATCAATTTGTGCAAAGATTGAAAATCAATTCAACTAGTATTTATTTAAAACTTTTTTTTTTATAACTGACAGTCAAAAAGTTTAATTGGGATAATAGTCACTCTTTCCTGGTTTTAGTATTTGGCGTAAAAACCCAAATTCTGTCAGTACTTACAGAACTTTGTTTGAAGCTTTGACTACTGGCAGCAGCCTGAGAAGAGCCTCCTCTGAAGCAGAGTATTTCTTAAGGTCAAACACCTCCAGATCTTCTCCTGATGTCACTAAGATGAAGACCAGAGCTGACCACTGAGCAGGAGACAGTTTATCTGTGGAGAGACTTCCTGATATCAGAGCCTGTTGACAAGAGAACGATCATTCAGTTCATTGAGACAGTGGAACAGGTTGATGCTTTTCTCTGCAGACAGATTCTCATTGATCTTCCTTGATGTGTACTGAACTATTTGCTGGATTGGTCAGTGAGCTACTTCCGTCCTGGTTATCAGGCCTTGTAAGAGAGTCTGATTGGTCTGCAGTGAACCAGGAGGGGAAGCGAGAAAAGTCCAGTGTCCATTTGGACTCTGTAAGGCCTTGTCCATTAAAGACCTTTGATGGAGTATACTTGCACGTCTAGGATAGTGAGAGATGAAAGTGAAGTCTTTTGTTCTTCTTCCATCAGGTTGGATTCCATAAGTGTTGATGGTTCACGGACATGAAGAGCAGCCAGAAACTCCTGAACACTCAGATGGACGAAGCAGAACACCTTGTCCTGGTTCTGGTACAGCCCTCTCTCCTCTCTAAAGATCTGTGTGAACACTCCAGAGTAAACTGAAGCTGCTCTGATATCGATGCCACACTCTGTCAGGTCTGATTCATAGAAGATCAGGTTTCCTTTCTGCAGCTGATCAAAAGCCAGTTTTCCCAGAGACTTAATCATCTTCCTGCTCTCTGGACTCCAGTGAGGATCTGTCTCAGCTCCTCCATCATACTTGCTTCTTCGCTTTGGTCTGAACCACCAGGAAGTGGATGTACATCTCAGTCAGGGTGTTGGGCAGCTCTCCTCCCTCCCTGGTCTCCAACACATCCTCCAGAACTGTAGCAGTGATCCAGCAGAAGACTGGAACGTGGCACATTATCTGGATGCTTCTGGATCTATTGATGTGGGAGATGATCCTGCTGGCCTGCTCCTCATCTCTGAATCTCTTCCTGAAGTACTCCTCCTTCTGTGGATCATTGAACCCTCTGACCTCTGTCACCATGTCAACACACTCAGGAGGGATCTGATTGGCTGCTGCAGGTCGTGTGGTTATCCAGAGGAGAGCAGAGGGAAGCAGTTTCCCCCTGATGAGGTTTAGTCAGCAGAACATCCACTGAGGTGGACTCTGTAACATCAGTCAGGATCTCCTTGTTGTGGAAGTCCAGAGGAAGTCGACTCTCATCCAGACCATCAAAGATGAACAGAACCTGGAAGTGATCAAAGCTGCAGATTCCTTTGGTTTCAGTGAAGAAGTGATGAACAAGTTCCATCAAGCTGAACTTTTTCTCTTTCAGCACATTCAGCTCTCTGAAGGTGAATGGAAATATGAACTGGATGTTCTGGTGGGCTTTGCCTTCAGCCCAGTCCAGAGTGAACTTCTGTGTTAAAACTGTTTTCCCAATGCCAGCCACTCCCTTTGTCATCACTGTTCTGATTGGTTGATCTCTTCCAGGTGGGACTTTAAAGATATCTAACTCTTTGATTGTTGTTTCTGGTCTGTTTGCTTTCCTGGATGCTGTTTCGATCTGTCTGACCTCATGTTCATCATTGACCCCCCCAGTCCCTCCCTCTGTGATGTAGAGCTCTGTGTAGATCTGGTTCAGAAGGGTTGGACTTCCTGCTTTAGCGATCCCCTCAAACACAGACTGGAACCTCTGCTTCAGACTGGATTTAAGGTTATGTTGACAAACTGAAGCCAAAAGCTCTGAAAGGGTAAAGAATATCATTAGTATCATAACGATTCCTTTCAATACATTATTTGTTATTTATGCACTTCGGACTGAAATAAAGTCATCATTTCTCCATCATTAAATCTCTGTTGAAATCTTCTTACTGCTCTGCAGACGTTCAACCAGCTCCTCCTGTTTCATCCTGCTAAGGAAATTCAGTGTGATCTTGACCAAAGCCTCTCTGCTGCTCCTCATATGCTCCTCATCCTTCCACTGACTCTCTAAGCCTTCTGGTTCATCTGGACTCAGAACCTTCTGGATCTTCTTCAGCTCCTTCTTCACAAAACTAACAATGTTTTCCTCCAGCAGCTAAATAGAAGAATACATAAAGGACACATCGGACTAAGATCTGAGCCAAATATCAGATCCATGTCGGACAGATTGACAGTTCCATGGAAAAGTAGTTGTAGTTCATGTACAGACCATAAATATGGAGTCCAGCTGGGTTTGATGTTGCTGGGCAGATGGACCACTGGGAACCTCTGAGTTCTGCTGGTCCACTCTGTGGAGGAACCAGGAGGCATTAACTAACATTCTGTAGAACAACAAACAGAAAAAAGGCCAAGGTCCTTGTGGTGTCCTGTTCCAAAAGCAATAAATGGGGACACCCGTCACCAGAGTGGAAGCTCCTACCTGATCAGAGTTTGGAATTCTGATGCTCAGATTATGTGAAAAATAAGTGAAATTAATGAAAATTTATTCAGAATAACAAGTTTAAGATTTCATAGAATCCATAAAATACTATACAGTGGGTACTAGTTGGAAATGGACGGTTTCCTGCGTGATTCTTGGGTGATTCCTGCTTGAATCACGATGTATTTCCTGAGGCCAGTTTTATTTCAAAAAGAACTGCAATGTACTCGGACAATCACCAGGTGGCACTTAGGAACTTTTTTTTTTCTCCTTAATCATGGCTGTTAAGATGCTGTCTTTAAAGCAGGTTTATTTTGGGGATCTTGGTGTGATATTGTGCTATTTTATGATGTTTTTGATTAAAATAAAGTTAATGAATTAATTTAACAGAGTGACTGCATTATCTTATTTCAAGTATGAAAATTGTTGCATACTGTATGGGCGCAGTTATAGATACACCCTGTGATCTTATCTGAGAACTGTTTATTTCTATTTATCTGCATCTCTATTATTTAATGAAAAATAATTATAATTAATCTTTTTGGCAAAACAAATAACTGAATCAATAAAGGTCCGTGGATCATCCGTCCATTCGGGAGGGAGGGGGGTTCATGCAACGTCATTCCATCACCGGTATCTCGGTATCCAATCAGCTTACTGACTTGCGTGTTGATCAAAGCCATCACTGACAACAGCATTGAAACACCACTATTTATCAAGACGGTCTGGCTGCAGCACAGCAGCTGTCAGACCAGTTCCGCTGCAGGCGCCTGTCACAGGCCACCTCCACCGTAGGGCCGGAAAAAAAAAAATTAGCCTCGCCCACCTCCCCCCAACCGACATCACCTTCTAGACGAAGAAGGTTGTTGAACACGCAAGACTCCGCAACAATGGTAAGTTAATTTCTTACTTTTACCGCGAAGCAAAAGATGTCTGGCTTTCATATGCTTGTCAGCAATGTATCGCTGTAGCGTTATATGTAAAGCACGTGCGGCTACTGAATGTTACAGTGTGTTGAAATACTGTACAGGTTTAATTGTTTGAAGGTGGTAAACAAACGCACAAGGTCACGAACGAGTATGCTTGGCTTCATAAAACCGTTTAACTTATCGTAGTTAGCGTAGTTTTTGTTATTTCTTATTTGCATTGCTTTAGATTAAACACAGAGTCAGGTCGATGCTCTGCTCGTTTCAGTTTACTGTAGACAAACAGACTGCGGTTTTGCAGCCAGTCCTCTCTCGACTGCTCAGCATGCCTCAAGTTGCAGGCCTCGGCTCAAACAAATTCTTACAGTTTAGCATTGTGTGAAGATGAGCTGTTGTCAACTGATACGTTTGATAAATGCGATTTTATATGTGAGCACTAATAGTTCTGTTGTCTGGTTAAATGCAGCTGAATGTAAACCTTAGAAAAAAAAATCTTTCTTTCTTTTTTTTTCTTTGTTCATAGTATGCCCTGTACACTGTGCTGGATGTGCCCTATGACTTCTCCATTGTAAGTAGCCTACAGCTACTTGGTGATATCAAACAGAAATCTGTGGATGCTGTTTAGTGATATTGTGTTTGTTACTCTGCATTTTTCAGAAAGACATGCCAAACTTGAGAAACTGGTGGTGCGTCATTTAATGGAGAATCTGGAACTTGGCAGGTGAGAACAAAAGCTCTTCTTGGTTAGATGGAATCATCCCTTTGATTCTATTGTTTATCATCTTTTACCTCCCCATCACCTCTTATTTAATTCCCAGTTATGGAAAAATGTTTGCCCATTGGACGGAGTCCTCCAAGGTTCTCTTACGAGGTGACGTGTCTCCAGTTTATAGACTGAAGAAGAGGACACTGGATGACATCACCAAGGTTGGTAATGTGTGTGTGTGTGTGTGGTACCGTTTTTTCACCGACCATAGAGCGCACTGCACTAAAGTTGCTAGGCCTCTGTTATTATTCGTGCCATTTCTGTATTTAACACACAACATAAGGCGCACCGGACTATAGGGCAAGTTTTTTATATACAGGTACATGTCCCTCTACTACGTTTAAATACATCTACTGCATATTTAAAATAGAGCGGGAGCAAAAAACTGAGTATGATTGTGCTTTATTCATTTATTTATTATTAAGTATTAATCAAACAGGCTGTGATCACTCCTCTGAAACAGTTTATTGATGCATAAATTAACTTTTAAAAATCCTGGAACAGTCCGACAGAATATGTTCGCTTTATTACCTGTATCCTGGTGCCTGCAGTTAAAATTATTATTGGGATGAAAACCATTCAAGTATTTATTACAAAGCATTAATCAAAACCCATCAAAGTCATCATCCTCTGTTTCTGAATTAAACAGCTGGCGCTAAATCAGACATGCCTATTTCCCCCTTCTTTAAGCTGTCAGTCACTTTCCATGCCGGACGGCTCCTCAGAAATGATTTTGCGAAAGCTTCAACAACAGTGCCAGCAGACACATTAGTCCAAGCATCAACAATCCAGCCGCAAACAGTGGCGTAACATCCTTGCCCGGGCGCTGCCTTCCACTTTTCGTGAAACTGTGGTCTCCGTCTGTCATCCATTGCTCCCACGCCGCCGCAGCCTTACTTTGAACGTGTGTCTAATAACTCCGATGTCGAGCCGTTGAAGTTCCTTTGTCAGACCCCCGGATAACGGCGAGCACAGCGCTCATTTGATTCACCCTTTTTTCACATCGGCTGTGAGATGGGCACGCATGGAGTCACAGATTAACAGAGATGGTGATGCGTGGAAAACCACCTGGTCTCCTCACACATACACCTCCCTCAGCCACGCTCTTCCATCATCTCCCTCATCCATCCAGCCCTTTTCTCATTTGCCTCAATATCATATGTCATCAGAGCGGTGTGTCTCGTCTGTCTCACGGCCAGCTCCCAGGTTTGATTAATAGGCTACTTTGTATTAAATACACCTTGCAGCTATATTTGCTATGATCAGTGGGAATAAAGTAGTTTTAATGTGTTTTTAAGTGAGAAAGTCCACCTTAAAAACTAGATTATAAAAAGCGAACATATTCTGTTGGCAGGTTAAGTTAATTTAGGCGCCAATAAACTGTTTCAGAGGAGTTTTTCTGAGCGTTTGTATATACACTATATTGCCAAAAGTATTTGCTCACCCATCCAAATTATTGGAATCAGGTGTTCCAATCACTTCCATGGCCACAGGTGTATAAATTCAAGCACCTAGGCATGCAGACTGTTTTTACAAACATTTGTGAAAGAATGGGTCGCTCTCAGGAGCTCAGTGAATTCCAGCGTGGAACTGTGATAGGATGCCACCTGTGCAACAAATCCAGTCGTGGAAATTTCCTCGCCCTAAATATTCCACAGTCAACTGTCAGCTGTATTATAAGAAAATGGAAGTATTTGGGAACGACAGCAACTCAGCCACGAAGTGGTAGGCCACGTAAACTGACGGAGCGGGGTCAGCTGGATGCTGACGCGCATAGTGCTAAGAGGTCGCCAACTTTCTGCAGAGTCAATCACTACAGACCTCCAAACTTCATGTGGCCTTCTAAGATTAGCTCAAGAACAGTAATGCAGAGAGCTTCATGGAATGGGTTTCCATGGTCGCAGCAGCTGCATCCAAGCCATACATCACCGCGCAAATGCAAAGCGCCGGATGCTGTGGTGTAAAGCACGCACGCCACTGGACTCTAGAGCAGTGGAGACGCTGCTCATCTGGAGTGACGAATCGCGCTTCTCCATCTGGCAATCTGATGGACGGGTCTGGGTTTGGCAGTGCCAGAAGAACGGTACTTGTCTGACTGCATTGTGCCAAGTGTAAAGTTTGGTGGGAGTGGGGACAATGGTGTGGGGTTGTTTTCAGGAGCTGGGCTTGGCCCCTTAGTTCCAGTGAAAGGAAAGGAACTCTGAATGCTTCAGCATACCAAGACATTTGGACAATTCCATGCTCCCAACTTTGTGGGAACAGTTTGGAGCTGGCCCCTTCCTTCTTCCAACATGACTGTGCACCAGTGCACAAAGCAAGGTCCATAAAAGACATGGATGACAGAGTCTGGTGTGGATGAACTTGACTGGCCTGCACAGAGTCCTGACCTCAACCCGATAGAACACCTTTGGGATGAATTAGAGCGGAGACTGAGAGCCAGGCCTTCTCGTCCAACATCAGTGTGCGACCTCACAACTCACAAATGCGCTTCTGGAAGAATGGTCAAAAATTTTAGTAAACACACTCCTAAACCTTGTGGACAGCCTTCCCAGAAGAGCTGAAGCTAAATTCAGCTGCAAAGGGTGGACCGACGGCCATATTGAACCCTATGGATTAGGAACGTGGATGTCACTTAAGCTCATATGTGAGCTTCAAGGCAGGTGAGCAAATACTTTTGGCAATAATATAGTGTATGTGTGTATCATCAGCGATGTGTCTGTCTCGCTGTAAGCTCCCAGATCAGCTTCTCTGATTGATGCGGCGCGCCCAGCAGCAAAACTTCAATTTTTCCATCTTGAGCAGCAGCAGCGCTGCTGCTCAAGATGGAAAAAATCCTTTTCTAGCTACTATCCCTGGGTTCCAATCCCCGCCCGCCAGGGGAAATGAATCTAAACAATTCATCCTCAGAAGGAAGCGCCTCCCGATTCTGGGTGTGCGGGGACAGTCTTATCTCAAAGACTCGACTCGGATCCAAAGAGTTCATCCATGTGCCTTCTTCTCTCGTAGACTTTCCCCACGCAGGGGAAGCAGAACTCACGACGCTGGAGACCGAGAACCCTTGCCATCAAGCTGGCAGCATTGGAGGAATGGACGACACTGGCTGGAGAGGAATGGAGCACCGGTTCTTGTTTGGACTGTAGATCACAAGAACTAGCAGCTCACATCCAGTCTGCTAAACAAGCCAATCTACATAAAATCAGTCTAGAATTTGTGATTCCCTATTTTTCATTCTCGCTTCAACCTCATTATTTCTTACGAAGACCGGATCAAAAGAACGTCCAAACCATTTCCTCTCTCTACTGTCCTTTACTCCGCGGATCAATCCGAGTGAGCGCTTCGAACCTTTCCTTCCCCTCAAGAGATCCCGCAGGTAATTCGTTGGAGTGGTTACCTGGGAGATCACCGAACTAATAAACTCTGCCCTGGCTACGAACCTGACCCGGAAGGATTGGTCCTCAAAACGAACTTCATGTCCCCTTCTTCTGTTAGATGCGCCTGATACAGTGGATGCATTCTGCTGTGCAAACTCATCCGGGGTGGTAGGACGTCGCCCTGATCTCACAGCGAGCATTTCGTGGCCTACCCGCAGGATGATAGAATATGTTTTGGCGTATTGCCAGAAATAAGGCTTCACGCACTAACCACCCTCAGGTCTGTTGCATACTCTCCCAGTCCCCACGTGTCCATGGTGTCACATTGCTATCGACTTTGTCACTGGTCTCCCTATCTCCCGAGGTATGTCCACAATTTTTACCATCGTTGATCGATTTTCAAAGTCCTGTCATCTGATCCCCCTCAGGAAACTTCCTACGGCTTTTCAAACTGCTCTCAGCTCCTGATTAAACCGTTTTTAGTCTACATGGAATCCCACAGGAAATCCTTTCCAGATGCGTGGGCCCCAGTTCATTTTCCCAAGTCTGGGAAGTTCTGTTCTTGCCTAAACTGTAGTCTTCACTAACCTCTGGTTATCACCCTCATCCAACGGTCAAACCCGGAAGGGATGAATCAGCAGCTCCATCACCCTTCGATGTTTTAACCTCCAATAATCCCACCGGCTGGGCCAGTACATCACATGGATTGAATAAATACACAACTCTCTCAAGTCCCAGCTTCCACTGGTCAGTCACCATTTCAGGTCAGTCTTGGCTATCAACCTCCACTTTTTCCGCAGGCGAGATTTCCGGTCCATCAGTCAATCAGCACATCGTTGATGCCAACGCATCTGGAGGGACACCATCGCCACTCTCAATCGCTCCCACGGAAATGACCAAACGCTTCGCCCGTGACTCAAGGAGGCGTCCTGCCCAAAGTACCGGTCGGACAGGAGGTATGGCTGTCACCCGGGACATCCCCCTCAAAGGGGATGTCTCAGAAACTTGCCAAAATTCATCGGTCCATACAAATTGTCCAGGTAATCAACCCATCAGCCATCGCCTGCAGCTTCCCATTTCTTCCATCCACCCCGTTCCCGCGTCTTCTCAGGTCAAGCCTGTCATCTCAAGCCCGCTGCTGGCGCCTCCATCAGGCTCCCTCCCATCTGCCTGGAAGTCGCGATGGACATCCTACCCTTCACCGTCCGCGGTCGTGCGGACTCCGATGCGTGGCGTTGGCAGTACCTGCGTCGATTGGGAGGGCCTGGGTCCTGGGAGGATAAATGAACAGGTCTACATCTACTCTGACCCATGCGTTGATGCGGTGGTAAACTCCCTCCCATCGACATCTTCGGACGCCAAGGCGTGCGTTGAGGGTATACTGTTGGGGAAACTGGAGAAGTTCCATGCTTCCTCCAGAGTCCGTATGGATCCTCTGAGCTGGGAAAACGCTTGAAATCCCGCAGGGCCATCTCATCAGAGGATCACAGTATAATGTCTTCAGACCTTGCCTCTACGCCGCAGCAGTGTTGAATCCAGTTTGGTTAGCACCTAAGCCTAGCATCTCTTCTGAGAACCTTTGTTGCCTTTGAATCCAGATTGGATTCATAACCTTTTGTCTCTGCTTTCCAGGAATCCTGTTTTTCTCCTGTGAAGCTCTGGAACTGGATGAGCTTAACCTGCCGAGCCTGCCCTCTGAGCCAAAACCTGAAGACTCTTCCTCTGGATTCTCTTGCAGCTCTGGACTAAGAGCTGGAAACTCAAAACCAAGGTCTGCCCTCACGCTAGAAGTAAGACGCTGAAGCAGTTATCGGACTCTGCTGAACAAAACAATCTCTGGACCCAACAGTTCCTCTCTCAAGGCTTCAAACCCGGACTTCTCAAGGTACAAACCTGAAACTCTCAAAATCAAACTCAACTGATCCAACGCTAACTGAACTGTCTCCTACACAGACTCCAGTGAACCAGCCCCCAGGCCTGAACCAGTACCAGTGTTATTTCCATGTGCTTTGTGAACAATAAACTTGTTAAACTTTTCTTCAGTCTCTGTGGTGTTCTGCATCTTGGGCCTTTCAGTAACCCATCATGACACTTTTATATTGTTAAAACACTAATTTACATGTAATTGTATTGTTTATAATTTAACTCTTCCCTAAATGTTATTCTTATACATTTTTCTAAGGTCCACATTTGTGTGACCATTACCTTCAATCATCTTTCTAGCTGCTGTAAATTTGCCCATTGTGGGACGATCAAGGGATTTTTCTTATTCTATTCTACAAAAGGGGTAGAAAGATATAATCAAATCTAAACAATGTATTTATAAAAAATATATCTGCAAAATTTCTAATATTCAACAACAAAAATACGTAGTTAAGCATATTGTGCAAAACAGCAATAAAAAGATAAAAATCCTATCAGATTTTTATAGTCCCCTGCAGATATATTAGAATCTGTCCTTAAATTACAGCCAAACCAATTTACACAGTAACAGATAAAAACCTTTAGATAAACCAAACATTACACGCCACATATCTGACTCTATAACCATTAAATCGACTATTTTCATTGATCTCAGGCCCGGAACTATGAAATGACTTGTATTATATTAAACTGAAGTTCCAATGTTCACCACACTCGGCGCTAAGTAACCTTTTTACTCTGATCACAGCATTTTTGCGGTCTCGCAATGAATCCTGGGATATCCAAGAATACAGAGGATACATCGGACCCTCCTCCTTCAAATGATTAATGCAGTAATCCACACTTAATATCCTATCAAAGATTCATCTTGTTCTTATCATCAAACTTCCTCCCAGCAGCAGGTCAATGATCTTGTATTTCTGATGACATGTAGCGGCTGCTGAAGGAGACTGTGGAGCAGTTTGCTAATAATCAGACTGATGATCATTTTGAATGAACACAGATGAACTTTAGAAGCTGCTGATTTCACTGATGTTTGCAGATAACAGTGAGAGATCATGTTTTCCATCAGATTTATTTAGATTTTTCCATCTAATAGTTGAATCAGCATCATGACTTGCCTACATGTGCATCACCTTAAGCTCTGCAGAAGCACCAACTCTGGTTCACTAATGTGACACAAGGTGATCCAGAAAGATTCAACTGGATGGAAGAACAACTGATTTTAGCTCCAATATCATCTAACAAGATCATTTCATATCATCACAATAAAACAATCCTTTGATTATTTCCATTATTTAGCCTCCATCACTCACTGCTTCACATGTGAACACAGACATGTGAGAGAAAGAGTTGTGTTCACATTAATATGTTGGAATGAAGTTAGTTTAAACTAATTAGTGGAACATTTAGAAACAGCTCACCTGTTTGCTGATGAAGGTTGGTCTGATTTAAAATCAATGATGGCATCCTTTGACCTGTTGCTCTTTAATGACACACAGCTGGGTTCTGGTCCAGGTTCTGTTCTGTTTGTTTCCTGTGAATAAAGATGGTTTGGTGATGTTCATGCTGAGCTCTGACATGGAGAAGAGTCCTGGACAGTTAGAGATGGTGATCTGACCTCTGAGCTTTGCTCTGGTCCTCATGTTCTCCACACAGAGTGGTTTTAGAGGGAGGGACTCTGTCCTCTCTGTCCTCACACTGATCCATGCTGCTCACTTCACATCAGCTCACACACCTTCTACCTTCATCTGAGGAGGAAAAACTCATCATTCAGCTGAACATCAACTCTGATCAACAACACTGACAGGAACCAGCAGGTGGCGCTCACTGCTCTCTGTTAAAATATTCTCCATAGAAATCCCTCTGCAGTCTCTGACTGGTGAGTCAACATTATTCCATGTTTATCAATAGGCTACAATCACACATGAACTCTGATCTGCCATAAAACCAGTTAAAGATCAACTGGAGTCCAGTATCAGAGTCCGGTCCAGAACCAGGACCTGATGTCAGAACCTACAGTGTCCCCGGTCAAACCCATCAGGAGACAAATTTTTAGTTTAGAGATTTGAATTAATAAAGATGGACTCCCTCCAAGTTTTTCCAATAGAAGGTCTTCACTCTGCAGCTCAGCTTCTGTACCAGGTCTCTGTAGAAGATAAATCCCTGACTACTTCTCTACTATCGGTGCTCTGAGTCTGAAAGCTGCTGTTATTCTGAGGCAGTCTTAATGTTCCAGCTCACAGGGCAAAGATCAGCTGCTATAACTTTATATGACTTCAACATTTTTCAATCATTAACCTGCAACAGCTTCCTGCTGCCAATCACACTATCAAAGAAAGTTTTACTCTGTCTGCTGTCTGATGGAATAAACACCCAGAACTCTTTCTATTTTAGGGGTCTAAACATTTCTGGGTTGTTTTCATGTTTACAGTCTGCAGGATTCAGTTGGAACCTGTAGAAGCAGCCGATCCAATAAAACTAGAATCATTAGAATTAAACAGGAAACTACATGGATGTTTTAAATCAACATAAATATTGTTGTAGTTCTGTTCAGCTCCTTTGGTCTTTGTAGTCTTTTCCAGACATACAGATGTCAGTGACCTTGTTTCTCATCTCTTCTTTTGAAGATTTTTTTCCTACTTCATGTTATCGGATGGGTTCTATAAAGTTTCACCTTGATTGTGCAGATCAGCAGGTAATCAGGCCCAAATGTGGTTGGAATGGATAGCTTTGATCCTTTGATAAATGAAATCATCCTGTGACAGCTTTTTCTTTTTAATAAGATAATCTTTGATTCAAATGGAATGTGCTTGAATGCTTTTCCCAGTTTGATTTTGGAATTCTTGCAATAAATATTATAGTACCTTTAAAGGAATCTTGGATCCAGCCAATGCAACATTTTCAAGACACTTTTGTGCATCCCAAATATACAAACAGCTTTGTTATAAAAATTATTTCAATTTATAGAAGCACATTTAAAGACTGCGCCTCATTATACTAAAGAAATGTGAAAATCGGCTCCTCTATTCTATTAGTTATTGGATGCATCTATTTTCTGAGATATATAAGCATTACCAGTGGGCTTTTCATTGAGACCTCTCATGGAGATAGTGAAGCTGCTGTTGAAGAGAAGGAAGTTAGAACCTGGAACAGAGACAGATGGTTCCTTAGTGTGACTATGACAAGAGAAACAAGGTAACAATCCATCATGGGATGATGGATTATTAGCTCAAATATCATGCAGCTATTATGGACATGCATGGATGTCTCCACTGTCCACCTAAATAATTATCACATCTGACTAGTTTCAATTTCACCTGCTGATCCATCAACTCGTTTTAGAATCAAAGTGTCTCTTTGAGAATAAACCTGGAATTTTTTGCTTCTCAGTCACAGATGGAAGATCTCAGACTGACTATGGGCATAGCTCCTAGCCTCCACTAGCGGGTAGTTGACGCCTTCTGCATGCTGTATTCATGTAGCTTTCTACCATGGTCTGAAATACAGGTTGGAACAGAGATGGGAGAGCAGGGGATGTTCTGGTCCTGCTTACTTAACTTGCTGGATCCTACTCAGTGACTTGTACCTAATATTATGGCCGACTCTATATTAGACAAAGAGCTCAATCTTTACATGTAGAAGTACAAACACAGCTGTTTCCAACATTTCAAAGGCTCTTAGGGATGAAGCTGGATCGGTCCAGTTCTGGTACCAGTAAAAAATTTACTGGTACCAGATGTTGTCGGAAAATTTTTATCTCTCTTCTATTATATATTAATTTATCCTATTTACTCACTATAAAAGTTTTCACTCAGTCTGTTTCTCTCTCAAGGCCACACAATTCTCTGCAGGATGGTGTTTGTAGACCAGACATAGCTTCTTCCCATAACAAACCAGATTCTTTCTCAAGGTTTATTCATAAAATGTTACTGTTTAACCAAAGTGTCTGTAATTTGTTTGGACTTTCACTACTTCTGCAATGTTCTAAGTAAGGGGGGACGAACCATGCTCTGGCTGAACAGAGCAGAATGCTGTGCCATAAGGGCTTCATGATGACTGTTCTCTCTTTGCAAAGATATAAATAAATGTGCAGACTGAGTGAAATCCATCGATCTCTGTTTATTTAACTAGGATGAATAGTTGAATACCTTCTTTTTTCCCACGCACACTTTGGCATTGTCAAAGCAGGATTATCCTTGGCTGATTTTTTCTATGGACAGCGATTGTCAGAAGTGTCAGGTACCACCTGGAGGAAGCAGTCTTCCAGCCTCAACACCCCGTTAGAAGGTTAAGGGAGTGAGGACTTCTGACATCGAGGTCCCTGGAGGTCAGCAGGAGGATCAAAACCAACCATTTTTTTTGAGACGGTGAGATGAATCTTTTGTTCGGCACAGTTTAAATTAAATTTCGAGAAAAATCTAAATTACAAAACTGCAGATGGAAACAGGCAGTTTCCAGGACTGAAACTGCCTGTTGGCAGCAATCAGTAAAGGGTAAAAGTGATAGATTATTTTTTCTTTTCCTTTTATTTTATTTTCCATTTCCATAGACTTCCAACTATGCAAGAAAAGCTTGATAACTCTCTCTTATTAGATTCCTTTCTGCACCTTGCAATGAAGAAAATGCTTGCTGACTGACTGACTTTCTTGACATGATTTTATCTTTGGGAAAATGAGGGTGATGATGCACGGCCTTTTTGGCTTTCACTAAACGATGATTG
Organism: Cyprinodon brontotheroides; assembly: GCA_018398635.1. Taxonomy (NCBI): domain Eukaryota; kingdom Metazoa; phylum Chordata; class Actinopteri; order Cyprinodontiformes; family Cyprinodontidae; genus Cyprinodon; species Cyprinodon brontotheroides. The sequence continues at coordinate 2,367,876 of JAGKQL010000057.1, forward strand.
TTTTAGAATCAGTATAACAATTTCTGATCAAATTAGAACCAACCTTAAGTATCTAAACCAATAATTATCTTTTTAAAAGAAAAAACTCAGCAGCAACTACCATTTCCTATGTTGGCTTCAGTACTGGAAAACAAAACGTTTATTATCAAGCCTGTGGTTGTTTAAAAACAGGACGGGTCTCGTTTTGTTAATATCCTGCTGTCACCATGTTCCATAATATTATGAGAGAGCTAAGTAGGACACCTTATGTCAAAAATGATTGATGAAATATGACCTTATGACTTATTACCTCCCTCCCCCTTCCGTCCCTCCCTACAAATGATTTATGACCTCACCCTCCCCTTCCAATCCCATCACCCATCCTCCCAGACAGGCCCTGAGCTTATGACTTCATACTCTACCCCTTCAAAGTTAATTTTGTCCTACTTAAAATATCGCTGGAAACCTCTTTCTGTATTTTCAGTAAGAAAAAAAAACAATGTTCCTACCATCAATGCCAACCATGCTTCTTTTTCAACATTTCCCCTTACTTCCAAACACACACACCCCACTGAGCCCACAGACCCCCACCCTTTTCCCTCATAAGACATCAACCACACATTTCCCTAAAATTAGGCTTTAACATGTGTTTAAACTATGGTATTCTACAGCTTTTTTTTCCCCAGCCACAAAAACTTATTTTTATTTATTAAGATGTCCTTTCATCATGCCTCTGTGGATTTACTCTCACCGATCAAGCTTTCTTTTGTGTTAAGACCAATGTTTAATTCAACATTGAAGCCCATATATCAAGATTTACAAATCACTGCTATGTTCATAATATTTTTTAGTCACAAACACAACCTGACTTCCTCGTAGGTTTTGTTACTTAAAGGGCTTTAAAATGTGTTTATATTACTCTATACCTTTTCCATCCACAAAGCTTGCTTTAATTTAAATACAGATGTCCTTTCATTAAGCTTCTTTTTATTTTTCTAAATTAATCTACCGTCAATGTGCGAAATACCTTTCAATCTTTGGGGGGGTCCCCATCTCCCGATTGTTGAGCAATACCGATCTAAATTTTCTCAATATGCAGTAGGCCTATAACATTTCAAAGTCAAAGTCAGCTTTTAATGTCAATTCTTCAGATTCACCAGACATACAAGGACTTCTCGAGAGGACGTTCGTTTCTTATTCACCAACAGTGAAACCGATAAAGTGCACAGGCACAACAGATAAGATCAGTTCCTAATGCTAAAAAATTTAAACATCTCAATTTCACTATAAAATACACATAAAATGTACAATAATATAAAATATGCAATACTTATGCTAGTGCAAAAAGGCAAATGGTAATGGCAGCAGAAAAATTAATATTATTACCAATTATATAAGATATAGCATTTTGTAACAGTAACAGAGCAAAAATAACAGTAAATAAATATAGTATTAATAGTTGTGCAGGTTACATCCATTGTCTAGTTGGCTAGATATGCAAAAAAAAAAAAAAGAAAAGAAATGGAAAGTTCTCCCTATTCATTAGAAACAAAACTCGACTAGATCCATATCAGGTAGAAGCTTGTTTTTTTTAAATCTTTTTTTTTTCTTTTCAGAGTGAGAGAACCACAGTCTGTTTAACCACAAAACAGAAGATAATTTTTTTATGATGGAGGAGATCTTGTTAGACACACACACACCCACCCCTATCCCACCAACTTTGTTGAGAAGCACTTTTAGCCATGATAAGTTTGGAAGTAACCTTTGATTTTCATTTTTGGACACATCAGAAAGATTTAGAAGCTTGTTTTCTTTTTTTTAACTTCTTGGTTTTCAGAGTGAGAGAACCACAATCAGTTTAATCACAAAACAGAAGATCAGTGTTTTATGAAGGAGGAGATCCGGTAAGATATGTGTTCTCTGGTAAACTGTAGGACCTCTGCATGGTGTTGACCACATCTATCTCCCTTTGTCAGGATCAGATTTCCTTCTTTGCTGTTCGGTTAAGGGGTGGGTGGAGTTAGGGGATGGACGTGTGATGTTTGGTTGCTGGGAAGTTGAGCCTCTAATGCTCGCAAGTGTTTTTACCCTATGAAAGATTTGTTTTGGTAAGAGCATGAACTATCTAACAATTAGAACTTTTGCTCTATCTGTTGTCTTCACTTTGAAGCAGAGTTTAGGCTTCATGATATGTTTGTAAGTAAACCCTTTAAGTTATGCAAATACAAGGAGTCCATCTATGTGTGGATGATCAGCCTTCTGGGGCTAGTAGCTGTCATCTTTGCAGCAGACTGAGGAGTAGAACTTTGAATATTTTCCACCCAGTTATCTGTTTTCTATACCCTACTAGCTTCTTCTTTCAGTCTTGTTGTAGAGTGAGTTCCTCTCTCTATCTGTCATTGCATGAAATGCAGGAAGCAGCCAGCGCTACTTGCTACTTCACTGCAATTTTTTAAACATATCTGCAGTTTACAAACCTCGTTTTGCAGCAAGATAATCTGCCTAAAACCTCGCTTTCATTTTTGAAAAAACGTCTTTTATTTCTGTATTTAATTTTTGTAATTAAAACCTATGGATTTAATTAGAATCCATAGGTTAATCACAAAATAAAAGTCAATAAATGTGTCTCCTTATTTCAAATGTCCTTGTTTCTCTTAGGACTTTTTCTGTCTATGAAATGACAGGTTTATGTAGTTTGCGTCTAATCAGTCACTAAACTGTAGAAACTGCATTATATTTACAGATGCTACATTTTCTATAGCTTAGATAACTCCTTTAGCCTCACTTTGTTACTGCCTTTCTTCTTGGTGGCATGATTCAACAAGGTGCTGGAAGCATTCCTCAGGGAGTTTTAACCATATTGACATGATGCATCACACAGGTGCCGCGAGATTTCCGTCGCGCCGCACATCCATGGATGCGTAATCTTCCCTCGCTCCAACCACATCCCAAAGATGCTCTATTGGATTGGAGATCTGGCGACTGTGGAGGCCATTTGAGTACAGTGAACTCATTGTCATGTTCAAGAAACCAGTCTGAGATGATTCCAGCTTTATGACATGGCGGATTATCCTGCTGAAAGTAGCCATCAGAAGTTGGGTACATTTGTGGTCAAGGGAAAGGGATGGACATGGTCAGCAACAATACTCAGGTAGGCTGTGGCGTCGTAACCATGCTCAATTGGTACCAAGGCGCCCCCAAAAAAATAGTCCCCACACCATGACCACCACCAGCCTGAACCGCTGATACAAGGCAGGATGGATCCATGCTTTCATGTTGTAGACGCCAAATTCTGACCCTACAATCCGGATGTCGCGAGCAGAAATTGAGACTCCATCAGACCAGGCAACGCTTTTCCACCTTTCTATTGTCCAATTTCCATGAGCTTGTAAAATTTTTGTAGCCTCAGTTTCCTGTTCTAGCTGAAAGGAGTGGCACCCGGTGTGTGGTCTTCTCTGCCGCTAGCCTATCTGCCTCAAAGTCTTCAACATACTGTGCTACCAGAGATGCTCTTCTGCCCACCTTGGTTGTAACGTGGTGGTGCCATTTTGAGCCACTGTTGCCTTTCTACTGGACAACGACTCAGAGGGGGATAGAGAGCTTTTCTGACTCTCTGGCATCATCAAGTATTACTTTCCGGCCTTTACGAACCGCGCTTTCACTGCGTTTTCTTTTTCTTTGGCCCATCCATTCTCTTGTAAACCCTAAGCAGGATGGTTTCGTAGTGGCTTTGTGCAACCGGTGCAGATCAGCAGTTTCTAAAATACTCACCAGACCAGCC
>JAGKQL010000057.1:2371961-2424789 GCA_018398635.1 Cyprinodon brontotheroides
CATTGAAACAGAGTAGTTGCAGGCTCTGAATCAGACTTAGCCTCTGATCCTACAGTAGAAGAATCATTAAAAAGGATCAGTCAAACAAGTTTTTACAGAGGACATTATTTATCTAAAAAAGACAACTGTTTATCATGCCTATCAAAACAATGTATTAGATACAACACAACCAAAGCTCAGTTAAACAATATATACACTCAGCGGCCACTTTATTAGGTACCCCATGCTAGTAACGGTTGGACCCCCTTTTGCCTTCAGAACTGCCTCAATTCTTGGTGGCATAGATTCAACAAGGTGCTGGAAGCATTCCTCAGGGAGTTTGGTCCATATTGACATGATGGCATCACACAGTTGCCGCAGATTTGTGTGCTGCACATCCATGATGCGAATCTCCCGTTCCACCACATCCCAAAGATGCTCTATTGATTGAGATCTGGTGACTGTGGAGGCCATTTGAGTACAGTGAACTCATTGTCATGTTCAAGAAACCAGTCTGAGATGATTCCAGCTTTATGACATGGCGCATTATCCCGCTGAAAGTAGCCATCAGAAGTTGGGTACATTGTGGTCATAAAAGGATGGACATGGTCAGCAACAATACTCCAGGTAGGCTGTGGGCGTTGCAACGATGCTCAATTGGTACCAAGGGGCCCAAAGAGTGCCAAGAAAAATATTTCCCCACACCATGACACCACCACCACCAGCCTGAACCGTTGATACAAGGCAGGATGGATCCATGCTTTCATGTTGTAGACGCCAAATTCTGACCCTACCATCCAAATGGCCACTTGGCGAGACTCATCAGAGACTCATCAGTCTTCTATTGTCAAATTTCCATGAGCTTGTGCAAATTGTAGCCTCAGTTTCCTGTTCTTAGCTGAAAGGTAGTGGCACCCGGTGTGGTCTTCTGCTGCTGTAGCCCATCTGCCTCAAAGTTCGGATCGTACTGTCGCGTTCAGAGATGCTCTTCTGCCCACCTTGGTTGTAACAGGGTGGTTATTATTTGAGTCACTGTTGCGCCCTTCTATCAGCAGCTCCAACCAGTCTGGCCATTCTCCCTGACCTCTTGGCATCAACAAGGCATTTCGCCCACAGAACTGCCGCCACTGGATGTTTTTTCTTTTTAGGACCATTCTCTGTAAACCCTGAGTAGAGATGGTTGTGCGTGAAAAATCCCAGTAGATCATCAGCAGTTTCCTGAAATACTCAGACCAGGCCTTCTGGCACCAACAATCATGCCACTTGCGTTCAAAGTCACTCAAATCACCTTTCTTCCCCATACTGATGCTCGCTTTGAAACTGCAGGAGATTGTCTTGACCATGTCTACATGCCTAAATGCAGTGAGTTGCAGCCATGTGATTGGCTGCTTAGAAATTAAGTACTAACGAGCAGTTGGACAGGTGTACCTAATAAAGTGGCCGGTGAGTGTACTTTATGTTACACTGGAGGTTCAGTTTAAAGTTCTCAGCAAATGGAACAACTGAACCTACAGAGCTCAGTGAAATCAGCCATGATTTAATAAATTACCAAACTAGGTTGGATATAAATGGTGTCCCCATTTAAAGCTTTTGGATCAGCAAACCACAACCACAAGGATATTGGTCTTTGTTGTTCAACATAATGTCAGTTAATGCTTCCTGGTTCCTCCACAGAGTGGACCAGCAGAACTCAGAGGTTCCTAGTGGTTCATCTGCCCAGCAGCATCAAACCCAGCTGGACTCTATATTTAGGGTCTGTACATGTACTACAATGACTTCTCCATGGTTTATGTTCACAGTCATCTCCATGCTACACTTTTTTAGTCCAGAGGACTGTCAGTTTGTCCAACATGGATCTAATGTTTGGCTCCATCCGCTCAATCTGACGTGTCTTTAATTTACTGTTCTGTTCAGCTGCTGGAGGAAAAGATTGTTAGTTTTGTGAAGAACGAGCTGAAGAAGATCCAGAAGATTCTGAGTCAACATGACCCAGAAGGTCAAAGGGAGGATGAGGAGGTGTTGGAAGGTGAAGATGAAGAGCAGAGGAGGAGCAGAGAGGCTTTGGTGAAGATCACCCTGAACTTCCTGAAGAGGATGAAGCAAGAGGAGCTGGCTGAACGTCTGTGGAGAAGTAAGAGGATTTCTATAAAGATTTAACATGATGGATGAATGAAGAATTTATTCCGTAGACCAGATGATATACTAATATTGTTTCAGTGCTGATTGTATCATTTTATATTTCAGAGCTTTTTGCCCCATTTTGTCAACATAACCTTAAATGCACTCTGAAGAAAAGGTTCCAGTCGATGTTTGAGGGAATCGCTAAAGCAGGAAGTCCAACCCTTCTGAACCAGATCTACACAGAGCTCTACATCACAGGGGGAGGGACTGGGGGGGTCAATGATGAACATGAGGTCAGACAGATTGAAATAGCATCCAGGAAACCAAACAGACCAGAAACAACAATTAGACGAGAAGACATCTTTAAAGTCCCACCTGGAAGAGATCAGCCAATCGGAACAGTGATGACAAAGGGAGTGGCTGGCATTGGGAAAACAGTCTTAACCCAGAAGTTCACTCTGGACTGGGCTGAAGGCAAAGCCCACCAGAACATCCAGTTCATATTTCCATTCACCTTCAGAGAGCTGAATGTGCTGAAAGAGAAAAAGTTCAGCTTGGTGGAACTTGTTCATCACTTCTTCACTGAAACCAAAGGAATCTTTAGCTTTGATCATTTCCAGGTTCTGTTCCTCTTTGATGGTCTGGATGAGAGTCGACTTCCTCTGGACTTCCACAACAAGGAGATCCTGACTGATGTTACAGAGTCCACCTCAGTGGATGTTCTGCTGACTAACCTCATCAGGGGGAAACTGCTTCCCCTCTGCTCTCCTCTGGATAACCACACGACCTGCAGCAGCCAATCAGATCCCTCCTGAGTGTGTTGGCATGGTGACAGAGGTCAGAGGGTTCAATAACCCACAGAAGGAGGAGTACTTCAGGAGGAGATTCAGAGATGAGGAGCAGGCCAGCAGGATCATATCCCACATCAATAGATCTAGAAGCATCCAGATAATGTGCCACGTTCCAGTCTTCTGCTGGATCACTGCTACGGTTCTGGAGGATGTGTTGGAGACCAGAGAGGGAGGAGAGCTGCCCAACACCCTGACTGAGATGTACATCCACTTCCTGGTGGTTCAGACCAAAGTGAAGAAGGTCAAGTATGATGGAGGAGCTGAAACAGATCCACACTGGAGTCCAGAGAGCAGGAAGATGATTGAGTCTCTGGGAAAACTGGCTTTTGATCAGCTGCTGAAAGGAAACCTGATCTTCTATGAATCAGACCTGACAGAGTGTGGCATCGATATCACAGCAGCCTCAGTTTACTCTGGAGTGTTCACACAGATCTTTAAAGAGGAGAGAACACTGTACCAGAACCAGGACAAAGTGTTCTGCTTCGTCCATCTGAGTGTTCAGGAGTTTCTGGCTGCCCTACATTTCCATCGTAGCTTTATCACCTCTGGATATGAAGATCTAATAAGACTCTCTATTAAATCTAAACTATTGAGCAGACCAAATTTAAAATATCACCATAAGAATGCTGTGAACAAGGCCTTACAGAGTCCAAATGGACACCTGGACTTATTCCTCCGCTTTCTTCTGGGTCTTTCAGTGGAGAACAATCAGACTCTTCTCCAAGGTCTTCTGTCAAAAACAGGAAGTAGTTCCCAAACCAATGACGAAACAGTTCAGTACATCAAGGAGAAGATCAATGAGAATCTCTCTGTAGAGAAAAGCATCAACCTGTACCCACTGTCTGAATGAAACTGAATGATCGTTCTCTGGTTCAGGAGATCCAACAGGCTCTGAGAGATCAGGAAGTCTTCTCCATTAGATAAACTGTCTCCTGCTCAGTGGCTTCAGCTCTGGGCCTTCATCTTAGTGACATCAGGAGAAGATCTGGATGTGTTTGACCTGAAGAAATACTCTGCTTCAGAGGAGGCTCTTCTCAGGCTGCTGCCAGTGGTCAAAGCTTCAAACAAAGTTCTGTAAGTACCTACAGAATTTGGGTTTTGAAACCATGATCTAACCAGCATAAACTAAGGATAAATCACAAAATATAAATATTGGTTTTACTAAGAGTTTATAAAAATGCATTTAATAGAAACAAAAACTAGTTTAGTTGTTAAGAGACCAACATTTGTATTTCAAAAGGCTGAACTAACACCTTTAATTGGAAACCAAAATGTTCTCTGTCATGAACATGGAGCAATTATTAATTATTTCATTCCATCTCCAGCTCTATCGGCAAAAGGCAGTGTTTACAAGGGAAATAGAAACTAGGTTTATTGATTTGCTTATATCTTTTATGTGTTTCTCTACTTTGTAATAGGTAAGAAACTAAATATTGTCCAACATTTTGTTTCATTAATCTTTAAACTCAGATTATAAAAAAGGTCAAAAGGTCCATTCAGTGGTTAAAGAAGCTAGCATTATCATTAACATTATCATAGTACTGCTGGAGCTAAAATTGACAAAACAAAATAATCATTATTGTACTTGTAATCTTCGGCTTCAGTCAGTACCAGTGGCAAAGACACCTATTTCTAGTCAAGAAGGATGCTTAAAGATGATTTTTATCCACATCTACTTCCACATCTGCATCATACCTCCCCAGTCCATGCTGTAGGTCATGGCAGAAGTGAGCCAGCAGAACGGCATCATCTCCAAAAAGTAGGAATGAAATCCGATGGTTTCCAAACAAACCCCACGTCTGCCCTTGGCTTTGCCAAAATCCTCTCTGTAAAGGTTCAGAACAGGATCGATGAGAGAGGGCAGCCCTGCTCGAGTCATACACGCATCAGGATCAGGTCTGACTTAATGCTGCAATGTAGAGCAAATTAGTGCTTCACTGTACAAACACCAGATGGCCCTTAGTAAAGCGCCCCAACTCTGTACTTGAGGGGCATCCCCTACAAGGAACCAAAAGGGATATCATTGAATGCCCTGTCCAGATCCATAAAAAACATGTGGACCAGTTTGGCAAACTCCTGTGAACCGGTCCAGCGTTCGATAGACGGGATGAAAACAAAAGTCCCTTTTGGAACATGAGGTTCAACAATAAGCTCTCTTTTTGAATTGCTGCATTTCTGACCAGTCACTCAGAACTTTGAGATCCTATCGGGGGCATTTGAGTCCCCAAAAACATTGAGACTAGGTTCCTTTGAGAATGGAAACCATTCCATCACATTCAGGCAGTGGTTTTAATGAATTAATAGATCAATATCTTTACCCCTTAAGCACTGAGGGCCTTAGGAGCAAAAAACACCTGAAATTCTATATGTGAATTAAAGCAAGTACAGCACTTAAACTAAAAATTGGAAATACAATTGTTTGTATTTGTACAAAGAAAAGGCATTGAGCAATATTCTTAAGGTGGAACCACTATTTTTAAATGTCTGATTTATAGAAAAAGAAAAAAATTAAAAATATTTAGACTCGCCCAATTTTTTTTCCAAAATAAATATTAGATAACACCATGTAACCCTATTTGAAACTCAATGAACCATCAGACCTTGTAGATCCACATCTTGACTATAACTCAAGCAAATTTGGACTGAATAAGTTGACCAAGAACCTTGAAAATCACTTATGCTTTTTTTTTTTTTTTTAAAACACTTCTGCTTAGACACTTGGCTAGTCCCTTTCCATCACACACTGCTTGTTGGTAGGTGGGTAGCTTTCGTTTTACTAATTTACATACAGCATTTGGCTAAATTGAGTTGGGATTTACACTGACGCTAGATATTTTTACTTGCATACTGCATGAAGGAAATTCGTGATTCACCTGAATGTGAAGGTTGTTGTTGGATGTCCTGGACGCTGACAACAGTTGTTTTTTTTATTGCAAAGCAGACATCTGTACACTTATTTTTTTAAATCTGAGGATTCAACAAGTTTCATAATCTCTGAAGATAAGGCCACGGTGTGGTAGGGACAGTTTGCTGCTCTTCTCTCTCTGCTCCCTGTCTCCTCCTCCAGTTCCACTGCCGTGCGCATGTTTCGTATAGATACACACAGAAGAGGCAGAATAGAGGCTCATGCGTGAATGTCCAACGAATAACTCTGATTGTTGTTTCAAAATAGAAAACCTGGTTTCATTTCTTAGTTATGCGTCTCCCTGATTTTGTAAAGGGCTTTGTGTGGATTTAAGCATCGCTACCTGATCAAAGCCAAATAAACGCCAATACAGAAAAGTTACTTGATAAATAAAGCAGTGACGCACGGTCAAGCTATACTGGAAACATGCAAAGTTAAACTAATAGCTTTGCTGCTATGTATGGCGCTTACTGCCCATCACCGTGGTGTGAAAACACATGTGATAAGGATTGAACAATAGCAACATATATTACCAAAATGACAAAAGTCAATTTACTGTCAAAGTCCAGCATGTACTGTAGGTATCACAACCCTCTCTAAATTAATAGAAAATCATAGAATATAATTATGTAGTCTACTAAAAAGGGATTTAATACATTGTGAACTAGGTTGACAATGTTTCATAAAGAAGTACAATGATTGGGTGAGCCACATAAATATCCTTAACCTCCTAAAACCCATGACCCAGTGGGCCTGAAGTGGTGGTAATAATTCAGAATGCATAAAATTTCACTGGTAAAATTTTTAACAGCAGGTGGAGCCATTGTGTGCAGCTCCAAGCTGACACCAAAAGTTTAAAGCCCCACAGCTCTGGAACTGTTATAGCTGTTATGGCTATATAGCTATTATAGGCCCCCTTGGTTCAATTAAAAAAGGGCACATGATTAATTTGTCTTAACTTTGAAAATATTAGTTTTGCAAGTAGTTCAAATGCTCAAATGTTTAAATGGTACTGTTTGCAGTAGCTGGTTTGTTCTCCAGCAAGCTCCAACCTAGGAATAGTAAGTACCTTGATGATATCAATCTGTGGGATGGGGTTCAAATTGATGTCATACAATAGATCAGGTACCCCAGTTTTTGTATTCCCTTTGAAATGAAACCTTTGGCATTTGGGGTTAATTTTACATGAAGTTATTTATAAAATATTTATACTACTAATGACAAAGAACTAAGCAGGTTATAATGTCGTCCCTGCCCTCACCAAGATGCTTACATTCATCTCTCACTCTAATAACCCTATGGGAGGAAATGAGTAGAAATTAAGCTTTACTTGTTTTGACTCCAGAACAAACAGTAATTGCATGTATTACTGTTGCATGGGAGAAAGTGACCACGTTTAGGGGCGTACGGATCCACCAGGGGAAAGCAAAGTGTGGACAGAATGGCCAGCAGCAACCTTGCACTGCAACAGCAGGTGAGACAAGAGGGACCTAAAGCCAGGGCAAAAACCACAGAGCCAATGGACCCAATGTTGCTGAAGGCAGGAGGGTGACAGAGGAAGAAGGCCCACTGGTGGAGAACGAGTCCCCACGTGAGCACGAAGACCAAGTCCTCACCACACCAGACAGAACAGAGCCAATGGCAGAGACCAAAAAACCCACCAGAAAGAACAAGATCAAGTGGCCAAAGTCTAGTGAGCAGAGACATGGCATGCACTGGACGCAGACCTGCTCAAGACCCTACAGGAGTCACTGCAAGGAGGGGCAGAGGCAGAAAGAGAGAGCCAGCTTCTTCAAGGATCCCTTCAAGCATGTCAGACAGCTGCTGGAGGAAAATAAGACTGGCAAGCTTGAAACTACCAGGGAGCAATTGGAACAGCATGTCAGAAAGCAGTACAGCGATCCACAAAGGAATGTCCCCTTAGGAACACCAGGATATGTACCGCAGCCTGCACAACCAACTGTTGAGTTTAACACCATGCCTCCCAAGCTCAGTGAGGTTAGGCAAGTTGTGGAGAAAGCAAGGTCTTCTTCTGCACCAGGCCCCAACGGAGTCCCCTACAAGCTCTATAAGAACTGCCCTAAGGTACTAGAGCTGCTATGGTACCTAATGAGAACTGCCTGGAAAAAACAACTCATTCCAGCCGAGTGGCAAAGAGCAGTAGCGGTTTTCATTCCCAAGGAAACAAACTCCAAGGACATAGGGCAGGTCCGTAACATCACCCTTCTAACTGTAGAGGGAAAGATCTTTTTCTCGGTGCTAGCCAGAAGGATGACGACCTACCTGCTCCAGAACAAATACATCGACACCAACTGCCAGAAGGCAGGGGTGCCAGGGTTCCCAGGATGTGTGGAGCACTCCACAATGATCTGGGACCAGATCCAGAGGGCTAAGCGCGACAAGACTGACCTGCATGTCATCTGGCTTGACCAGGCCAACGCATATGGATCTGTCCCACACCAGCTGATCATCTACCCCATGGAGTACTTCCATATGCAAATGTGCTTCCCTGCCCTGGACTTCACTACTGGATGGCAGCGGCTTGAAGTCGGAATAGCGATGGGGTGTGCCATTTCACCTACACTGTTTGTAGCAGCGTTTGAAATAATCCTCATCGGTGCAAGGCAGATGGCAGGAGGAATCAAACTGCCAACTGGCCAGAGGCTCCCCCCACTAAGGAGCTACATGGACTACGTCACCACCCTCCTTCAGACAGCACCATGTCTGCTGACTGCTGAGGAAGATTGATGAGCTGATGTCATGGGCAAGGATGAAGATCAAGCCCTCCAAGTCCCGTAGCCTGTCACTCAGGAGAGGTGTCCGGAATGACAACACCACCTTCGTCGTCGGGGGAGAGAAGATCCCACTCCTTGCAGAGCAGCCAATCAAAAGCCTTGGGAGGCAGTACATTGCCAAGCTTTCTGACAAGCAAATGGGGAAAACCGTTATGAAGCAGCTCTCTAATGGCCTATCGAGAATTGACAAAAGCCAACTACCGGGCAAATACAAGGTCTGGTGTTACCAATTTACACTCTACCAGAGACTGCTGTGGCCCCTGAAAATGAGTGAGATCCTCTCATCAACCGTGAGTAGGATGAATGGGAAAGCCAACGGACTAATAAAAACAATTGATTAAAAGCAAAGGACAAGGAAAGCAGGAATTGTTGCATCTTATACTATAAAACATAAAATCGAACCAGACAGTTGCATTTTTATATATATAGATATATATATATATATATATATATATATATATATATATATATATATATATATATATATATATATATATATATATATATATATTTTTTTTTTTTCCTTGCTTGATAATCAAAAATCCAAAAACTTCAATCCATTAACTATACCATTAACCTTGTCACACTCAGGCGCAGCTTAACAATAGAGAAAAATCATTGAATGTCATTGTCTTGGTACTGATAACTGGCTCAATGTTTTAGTACATTCACCTGCCTCACTCCAACCAGTTTCTCATTACCACTCATCACATCTACCTGTTACAGCTTCTATATAAACTGCTTCCTCCCAGCCAGATTGCTCTTGAGCCTTTGGTGTGACACTTATTCTAGCATTACTGATTTGGTTCTGATCGCCTGATCCTGACGTATTTTGCTGTTGGACCTCTGAGCTTGCCTGACCTGTCTTTGGACACCTACTTCATGTAGATTGAACATGAATCTGTCAACAATAGGTGCTTGAGGTCCCTATGGATTATCCTTTCAATCTGATCTTCTGTCAGCTCTGTATCAATCTAGGCTTCAGCATCTGGAGCTCTCTTCGAGCAAACGTTGCATCTTGTCAGCCTGCCTCGGACACCCTAGTTGCTGCTACTACAAATCCACTGTCTGTTTATTTCAATAAATGCTATTTGAATATTCCCACTGTCTGTCCTGCCTCATACTGTGTCACTCTGTTCTGAGTCATGATATAGAATTCTGTGAGGCCACACATCAACATCAATTTACACAACAAATATAATACGAGGCACTTGCAATGAGTTTTAGAAACCAAACAATGATAAAAGAGTGATTTCTTACCCAAACTCTACCTCCAGAAGCACATTCAAAGTGCTGCCAAACATTTCTGACTACACCAAACTAACTTCTTTATCTGGTTATCTTCAAGTCAGTGAGATGGAGCACTATATGGTTGTTTTATTTTTTTATAGTCTTAATCTAGCAAAACCATTGTTAAATTTTTGTATCTGTCATTTCAGACTGAATGACTGTAAACTCTCAGAGAGAAGTTGTGAAGTTCTGGCCTCAGTTCTCAGCTCCCAGTCCTCTAATCAGAGAGAGCTGGACCTGAGTAACAACAAGCTGCAGGATTCTGGAGTGGAGCTGCTGTCTTCTGGACTGAAGAGTCCAAACTGCAAACTGGAAAGTCTCAGGTCTGAACAATTTATTCTGTTTTTCAGTCATTATAATAAATTGTATCAGGATTCCACTTTATATGAAGGTACAGAAGTTAAATGGATTACAGCTTCATTCATTGTTTGATTTTTTCTTTATCTACATAAGTCTATTTACAACAAATATTTAGAATTAATCAATCATAAACTCAATTAAATAATAATTGTTTTGAGTCATATTAGTCTAGACATTTTTCCATTAGAAAATATATCAGAAAACTGGTTTATTAACATTTAGGTAAACGTCTCTTATCACTGGATCTCAATCTGCTTTTGGTGCCTCAGAGCGAGGCTTACCAAAAATCTTTGACAGGAGGCAACAGAGAAAAGCCCCAATAATTTAGAACAAAACCTGATATGTATGTTTGCCATTCTAGTTCTGATTGAAAACTTAATGCTACTGACATTCAGAGTGTTTTCTTATAATCAGAGTATCATTCCTGGTTCCACTAGAAGGTTAATAATGTTTCATTGACTATATATGAAACATGTCTGTCGGGTTCATAAATAGGTTTTTTCTTAAGAAGAACTGAAATACACAATTGAAGAACTGAAATTCACAATTCTGGATACAATTCCTGCAGGAAGGAGAGACAGTTGAACCCCAGACTCAAACATACTGTCTTCCACTGGACCTCCTCTGCAGAGCGTTTATTAACAGAACATGATGCATGGTTACAAACAGAGTATTGTTCTGACAGAATAATTGATCAGTTCATGAAGACAGAATGCTCCATCAGAATGACAAGGCAGGATGGTCTCCTGACTGAATCATGAGACAGGAGTGGAGCATCCCCTTGCAAAAATGTTTCATAAACACACATTAATTTTATAATCATCATTGAATAAACCTGACATTTCCCTCCTCTTGTGCATATAAACATGATCATGTAGCACTTCTAAAAAGATTTTTACTACACACATCATAAATGCATTGCTGATAGGGAATTCAGTAATCAAAGATCAATATGCAAAAATCAAAAATATGAAAAGGATTAAAATGTGAAAAAAGCAAACATGTAAGATTTATCAAGAATGTAAAAAGCTTAAAAATCTGTCCCTTGAGTAGGCAAAACCTCTTTAAATCTTCAACTCATCCATAGCGGTCTGTATGAGTACAAACATAACAGTCCGTTTTATTCAAACCTTCAGTAACGTGCTTGGAATGTTGCCACCACATATTGCCGCCGTAGGAATGACTTGCTGTGGATCCATCAAAAACCATTGTGGTTTTTCCTTTGTTTCTGGCGGTCAGTTTGAGTCCATAAGAGCACCAGTCCAATGGTCACCATCAAACAGCAGTGCCACTTTAGTTTTCCCATCTTCACCAGTCCCTCCAAGGAAGCACCCACTAACCAGGACGCTAAGGAATTGGGTTAGGTTGATTTCTTCACCAGCATTGAGATGAAAAGCTCTAAATTGCTTAACCCCTTTGTAGCTGGGCTTCACCACAGATCCCTACCTTAGTCGTGGGGTCCCTTTGAAGGTAACTGGGCTTCCCGTTGGGGAACGTCTTTAATCAGCTTACAATGACTCTGGGGAATCCAAGTGTGTCTCTCTCCTGGATCTTCACAGCGGTTGGAGTTGCTAGTTGCACAATGTAGGGTCCTTCCCACCTTGGAGCTGCCCAATTTTTCCCCTTGATGATTTTAATCAGCACTTTGTCTCCCAGGCTTCAGGCCTGCCTGTAGGGAAAACAAAAGGAGCTCTGGGCAGATAACATGTTTTTCGCAACATGTGAGACATGCTCTGCAAAAATTTTTAAAGTAGTTATTTAATCCTGCAGTTGGATTAAAATACTTGTTGTACTATACTCAATATCCCCCCTCAGGAGACATGACAAACTCATGCCTCAAAATAGCTGCTGCTTTCAACTGCAGAATCAGAAATACTCTTAATAATTCTAAGAGGGAGATGTAATTTTGTATACATGCCCAGTTACAGTATTTATATATATATGTATGTATATGTATATATATAATATATATATATATATATATATATATATACCATATATATATAGCATATATATATATATATATATATATATACTCTCTATACACACACACATCCAACTACACAATATGATAAAGATAAAAATAAGAATATGGGGGAACTATTGTTTCCACGGGTCCCCTTAACCCTTAAAATAGGACACTACAGGTATGAGCCTATCACCATGAGACTGTAACAACATAGAGGTCATATAACTTGCTTTACCGCCAACTGTTTGGATGCGCCGTTTTTGATAATTTTACAAAGCTAAGACAGTTGCTGAGAAAAGTTCTACATTTAGCTTTGTGAATTGCTGCCTGCTACTATGACATAGCTATTAGTGTGTCATAAAAAACTTAAGAAAACCTATGTTTTTTTTTCTAATGTGGAATCTAAGCCCTGCAGTAATTGCACAATTCTAAAAAGACATTCTCGTAGCTTTTTATCTTCTTCTGAAATAACATGGCCCAAACAACAAATTTATTTCTGCACCCGCTAAAATTTCTATAACTGGTTTATACTTTACTTTGCTTCACATTTTAGCAGATATTGTTTCATCCTTGGCCTGTATTAGGAACTATTTCAACTGAATCTACGGTTGTCAACAGTCTTACATCAATTCTTCTTGTAGACCACAAAGCATTTGGAATTTCTTTGAAATCATTTTCATCAAATTGTGATAGCAAAGAATGCTGAGTTATTTTAACACATGCTAAATCTTGAACCTGGGGTTTTACATTGAACAGAATTTTATAAGGCTGTTTCCATAGTTGGAAAAATAGACATGGAGCAGAAATGCTAAGCATGTTGAATAAAACACAGAAGAATTTGGTTGCAAAACCATTTTATGTATTATTCATACAGCCTTCATTTCCCCCAGCGTGGGGAAAATTGCAATGCCTAATTTTCCATCAAGTCTCACTTTAACAGATTAATGGGGTGAGTTGGTGATATTACTACAAAAACATGCAACCTTGCAACCTTTTACCTGTTTGAAGACTGACATACATTCCTAGGATGTTTGATTATTTGCTGATTCTACAAAAAATAGCCTTTTAGACGGTTTTAGCATTTACATTATCTTTAACACAAGTATTACAGCCTCCTGATTCACATATAATCTAAATGCCTGTCCATTAATTGCTAGAACTATTAATGTTTTTGGGAATGAGCCTGAATGTATCACGTGTGTTACCTGCTTTTCTGGAGTAACTTCCCCCGACAGCATGTACATCTTTTCACCACTACCCCTCTGTCTTTAGGCTCCAGCACTAATTGCAATTTCCTTTACAAATCGCTGCCTAATAGATTAACCGGACAGTCTGGGCTTAACACAAAATCAGCTTCCACCGTGAATCCCTCTTCATCAGTGACCAATTGTTTTTCAGAAATGCGCTGAACCACCATTATCCCATCAGCAGAGAATACAGTGATCCATTTTGACCCCGGTTTAATCTGAGGTATTGTATTTTTCACAACAGATTTATCGGCCCCGGTGTCACACAGGAATTTTACTTTTACCCCTTAAATGTTTAAATGCCAGCATGGTTTTTCTGATGTGTTTAAAAAAGAAAGGAAAATTTGCTGTAGGTCCAGGACCTCCACTGGGTCCACAATTAACTGCAATTTTTGCTGGTGCACATGACTCCTGGCGTCAGTGCTGGTCATAACATTGGTGACGGGGAGGGTCACTCTGCGGGGGTTGTCAGGGTTGGTTGTGGTTTAGGACCCAAATGCAGAGGCAGAGAGGCTGAGGTGATTTCTTGTGGATTTAATCAAAAAGTAAACAATGGCAGGGATGCAAAAATCCAACTAATAAAGAAAAGCAAACCAGAACTATGGAGGTATCTGGGGAAACCAAACACTAGGAGCCAGGGAGAGACGAGGGACGTAGACCACAGCATGGGAAGACAGCAAAAACAAGGAACCAACAAAGAGTGAGAGCAGAGGGAGAGCATATATAGCAGACAAGGAGATGAGACAACGAGGGAGCCAAGGGGAAAGGAACACACACACATGAGGGCAATAGAGGACAACAGAAAAACATGAGAACTAACATCAATCTAGAAATTACAACAAAACTTGAATTAACCCAATAAAACTAGAAAACAAGGAGCAAAGTAAAGAACAACAGAACCAAGACCATGACAGGGGTCTGGACATTCTCAAGAAAAGTGGCCCTCCTTATCACAATTGTAGCACCCATTGTGCTTTCTACGTGACCCCTTGTTTTTCCCGTGTGACCACCGGCCCCTCCCTTGAACCCAATTATGGTCCAAACTATGCTTCAAAGCTTTTTCTATGTTTTAGCTTGGACAATCCACTTATTTAATCCCTCTATTTTTTTATTCCCTGTATGTAGCTTGCATGATTGCATAATTTTCTTGTGGGTTATTAATTTAAAATTTTTTGGTTCCGGAAGTAATAATTTTGGAGACCCTGCAGGTAGTCTGTCAACTGGATCAACGCTGTAGTCATTGATCCACAGACATACTCCCCCGCTACTGCAGATTCAAGCTGTCTCCCTTTAAACTGTGTTTCATTATCTTTTGGACACACAAATAACTTAAAAGACCCACAAACATCACTTTAAAGACAGAAAAACATAACATTAAAACCGGACAAACACAACATTAGATCTATTTATTTAATTTTTAATAATAACATATCTACTTTGCACATGTATTATATCAACAACTCGCCATTTGGAGCTCATTTAACTATTTATAAATATTTATTTATTTATCTATGTATTTATTTATTAATTTTTTTATTTATCTATTTTTGCACTAGTGCTTATTTCTAGCAGGCACATAACATTTCTCCATTGATCTACTCCCACACACCATCTATTTTATACTTTTACTTCCACTCCTACAAGTATTTTGAATTACTTGGATCAATCTGACACAACATTTTCATCCCCTTTATGATCTTCTCTATACTCTTTCCTGAACCCATCCTTTTTAATTAATTTACCTAAACTCCTTTGATTTCCTTTATTTCATCATTTAGTTCTCATTAACATTTTATCTTGGACTGAAGGTGTCCCTCAAACTACATCTTTTTTTCAAACTATATATTCAAGTATTTATTGTTTTGGTTGGATCCTCGCACTTCTACAAACTTCTAATCGTAGATTTTAAATAACCCCTGAATTTTATTTAGACACTTTTCCCGGCCCCAAGAATGTAGTCATTTTAACAAACACCTAGGGTATTCTACTGCACTGGATGTTTGATTCAGCAGGACAGCTTGTTTTCCTATTGTAATGTGCTGTAATTTCTGCTTCTACCTTTTCAGGTGAGAAATTCTTGCCTCTGCATACTACAGAGAGTTGTACTGTATTAACCCCTGCTGTGTTAGCATAAGAAACAAAAACAGAACCTGAAAGGTTAGATTAGTTTCCTCACACACTCTCACACAGTCACGCCCTGTATTCTAAGGCTGTATTATATTTTTTAGTTCAACCAACATAGACAAAAAATACCTATCGGGCACTACTTTGGAGTCTCCAACTACAGGCCCTCTTTGCATTACCGGATACCCAGATGCCGTATCTGTCAAATATCCCTGCTGACGGCAGCTGCAGGCCTTACTATCTTAAAGAGAACAACACAGAGTCTCAAACTCTACTTGTACAGAATAACCAAATGCTTGTATCCGTCAACAAGACTTGGTCTCGCCAAATACTCTTGCGATTACAGCTGTAACTTAAATGGTCCTAGAAGTGAAAAGTAAAGTGTTCTATGATGTGCTGTTCTGGGAGGGCAAGGGAAGGGTGGGGATTTGTTCTTAATTTTTGTATATTAATCTGGAAAATTTAATAAAAAATAAAAATAAAAAAAACAATTAAAAAAAAGCTTCAGGCCTATCCTTTGTTGTGTAGAATCAGTTCCTCTGGAGCCGTCACCAAGATGCCCAGGGCAGGGTTGGATCAAACTGGCCCCGTCCGGCGAAGGGAGGACGGCTGTCGACAGATTCTTGGCCTTGGTCCCACACGGTCCTGGACAATTGGATCTTGACTCCTGGGTTTCGGCACCAAAATGTCGGGTTCATAAATAGGTTTTTTCTTAAGAAGAACTAAAATACACAATTGAAGAACTGAAATTCACAATTCTGGATACAATTCCTGCAGGAAGGAGAGACAGTTGAACCCCAGACTCAAACATACTGTCTTTCACTGGAGCTCCTCTGCAGAACGTTTATTAACAGAACATGACGCATATGGTTACAAAACAGAGTATTGTTCTGACAGAATAATTGATCAGTTCATGAAGACAGAATGCTCCATCAGAATGACAAGGTAGGATGGTCTCCTGACTGAATCGCAGAGACAGGAGTGGAGCATCCCCTTCGTTTAAAATGTTTCATAAGCACACGTTAATTTTATAATCATCATTGAATAAAACCTGACAAGTTTTTTTTCTGAGAGAAATCATTGAAAATGAGAAAAATACATTCTGTATTATTTTTTATTTAATTTTATTCTGAAACAAAAGAACTCAAATAAAAATTATTGTTTTAGTTTATTTCAAAACTTAAAAAAACAAAGGATAAAACCAGCCCTGAATTAGGTTTTTTGCTTTAAAATTGTATTCTCTTTCCAAATTCTTAATTCATCAAAGGAGCATTGCACGTTTTAATAGACACTACTATCTTTCTTAACTATACATGTGATCACAATTTCATAACAAGTAAGATTTGTTTTTCTCTTTTTTACTGTATCTTCCTCCATAGGCCCCATTAGTCAGTTCATCATAGTAACTGGTATTTTCTGAGCATGCATGTGTGGGTGTGAGGCACTGCAAGTTGTCCTTCGATTGGCTACTTTGTTCAGTTTTCTTCACCAATGATAAATAACTTGAATATTTCTATATGTAGTAGGGAATTTGGATCTGCCAATCCCCTACTTTAAGCAGTTTCCTCTGTCTTGACTGCTATTATTGTTGGATTTAGTTTTAAGCCATCAGAATCCTGATTTTCCATTTCTATCTCTGTGATTTCAGACTGAATGACTGTAACCTCTCAGAGAGAAGTTGTGAATTTCTGGCCTCAGTTCTCAGCTCCCAGTCCTCTAATCAGAGAGAGCTGGACCTGAGTAACAACAAGCTGCAGGATTCTGGAGTGGAGCTGCTGTCTTCTGGACTGAAGAGTCCAAACTGCAAACTGGAAACTCTCAGGTCTGAACAATTTATTCTGTTTTTCAGTCATTATAATAAATTGTATCAGGAGTCCACTTTATATGAAGGTACAGAAGTTAAATGGATTACAGCTTTATTCATTGTGTGATTTTTTTTTTCTTTATCTACATAAGAGTCTATTTACAACAAATATTTAGAATTAATCAATCTTAAACTCAAAAATCTATTAAATAATAATTGTTTTGAGTCATATTAGTCTAGAGATTTTTCCATAAGAAAAGGTATCAGAAAACTGGTTTATTAACATTTAGGTAAACGTCTCTTATCACTGCACCTCAAACTTCTTTTGGTGCCTCAGTGCGAGGCTTACCAAAAATCTTTGGCAGGAGGCAACTGAGAAAAAGCCCCAATAATTTAGAACAAAACCTGATATGTATGTTTGCCATTCTAGTTCTGATTGAAAACTTAATGCTCCTGACTTTCAGAGTATTTTCTTTTAATCAGAGTATCATTCCTGGTTCCACTACAAGATCAAAATGGTTAATTGACTATATATGAAACATGTCTTTTCTTTTAATAACTAAAATGAGAAAAATACAGCCTGAATTATTTTTTATTTAATTTTATTCAGAAACAAAGAACTCAAATAACTATTATTGTTTTACTTTATTTCAAAACTGACCAAAACAAAGGATGGACCAGCCCTGATTTGCGTTCTTTGCTTTAAAATTGTATTCTGTTTCCGAATCCTTAATTCATCAAAGGAACATTGCACATGTTTAAAGGTTTAATAGACACTACTATCTTTCTTAACTATACATGTGATCACAATTTCATAACATGTAAAATTAGTTTTTCTCTTCTTTACTGTATCTTCCTCCATAGGCCCTTATTAGTCTGTTCATCATAGTAACTGGTATTTTCTGAGCATGCATGGGTGGGTGTGAGGCACTGCAAGTTGTCCTTCAATTGGATACTTTGTTCAGTTTTCTTTACCAATGATTAATACCTTCAATATTTCTATATGTAGTAGGGGATTGGGAACTGCCAATCCCCTACTATAAGCAGTTTCCTCCGTCTCTACTGTTGCTATTATTGTTTGATTTTGTTTTAATCCATCGGAATCCTAATTTTCTTTCTATCTCTGTATCTTCAGACTGAATGACTGTAACCTCTCAGAGAGAAGTTGTGAAGTTCTAGCCTCAGTTCTCAGCTCCCAGTCCTCTAATCTGAGGGAGATGGACCTGAGTAACAACAAGCTGCAGGATTCTGGAGTGGAGCTGCTGTCTTCTGGACTGAAGAGTCCAAACTGCAAACTGGAAACTCTCAGGTCTGAACAATTTATTCTGTTTTCTAGTCATTTTAATGAAATGCATCAAGAGTCAACGTTATTATAAAGCTGCTTTAGTTAATTGCATTAGAGCAAAATGACATCCACCTCTTTTTGGGAAAATTCTCACCTTTTTTGCATAAATTCTCAAATGGAAAGGAAATAACTTAGGAACTGTAAGTGCAAATTACATGTGCAAACACCCTGTATTTTCTGAAAAAAAAAATTGGGTGAGCACTACACATTATCAGTTCAAACATGATAATGAAAATTATAGGTCTTATTTGAACAGCAGTAATAAAGACATGTTTGAGAAAAGGCAGGTCCCATTGTATTATATTTGTTAATCATGTCAACCACAAATACAGAAAATTCAGACTTCTAGCTACAACAGTTCCAGAGCTGTGGGGCTTCGAACTTTTGATGTCACCAGGGCACTGGCGTAACTCTTTGAAAGACTGCTGTGGACATGTTCCCACCAACTTTGGCATGGAGGGGATAGTCCTCACCAATAGTTTCCCTCTCTCCGCTGATTTACTTTAGCCAATAGTAACTGGGTCCAGCTTTCCGTGTTCAGGTCGCTTTCACTCCGTGTTTTTTCCTCGCTCTCCAGTAGCAACTCTTGGTGAAATATCATCAGATCTGTTGTTTTGGGACATAATATTATTTGGGGTCGCTATTTACTGCATACAGAATAGCTACGTGGAGAAGGGGAACCTCAGCAGCACTCGGTGAATTTTAACCGGCAGCTACTTCGATATATGTTTCAGTAAAAGTTAGGAGACTGGTTGGTCAAAAACATTAGAGATGTCACCAAAAAATCCAGTCGTTACACTTTTTTAGAGTGTACAAAAAAAAGCTGGGCTCCTCAGAGGACGATTACTCAGAATTACAGATACATATCTGTTGTTTTCTTATTGAACAGAGAATCAGACTGCAGAGCTTCAAAATATCTTAAAAATTAAAAAAAGTTTCTCTGGCATCATTATATTGGTAGACGGGTTCATAAATCTGTTTTAAATCAGAGCAGAGACACAATTAGGGCCAGCTGCAGATTTAATATGCAACATGCAATAAAATGCATGCTTGTCTCCCCCCAGCTCAGCTGTCTCGTGATGGAGTTCACCCCTGTAGGCCAGAGAGGGTCGCATCCCTTGCCGGGTTGAAGGGAGGACTCTGACAGTTGTTTTGGCCTATGGGCGCAGACGGCAGTACGGAGTACCAGGTCTTCTTAGCATCCCTGGGGAGGGTGTTAGAAAGCACCCCTCCCGGGATTCCATCATTCTACTGGGAGACTTCAACGCCCATGGGGAAATGACAGTGACACCTGGAGGCGTGATCGGGAAGAACGGGCCCCAAGCTCTGAACCCAGTGGTGTCTCATTATTGGACTTCTGTGCAAGTCACGGATTGTCCATAATGAACACCATGTTCAGAGCATAAGGATGTCCATCGGTGCACTTGGCACCAGGACACCTAGGCGAACGTTGATGATCGACTTTGTAGTGCGTACCTTCAGATCTTCTGCCGCACGTCCTGGACACGTTGCGGTGAAGAGAGGGGCAGAGCTGTCCACGGAAACCACCACTTGGATCGCGCTGGAAGTAGAGGAAGCCTGAAAAGACTGCGGCAGGCACAAGCGTGTGTTGAGGGTCGCTGGAGCGTCTCGTGGAACCCTCGGTCAGGGGCGTGTTCAACTCCCACCTCCGGGAGGCGCTTCTCTCAGGTTCCGAGGGAGGTTGGAGACATGGAGTCCCGAATGGGCTGTTTTCTCTGCCTCTATTGTCGATGCGGCTGCCCGTAGCTGTGGCCGTAAGGTTTGCGGTGCCTGTCGTGGTAGCAAACCCCAAACCCGAGTGGTGGACACTGATAGTAAGGGATGCTGTCAAGCTGAAGAAGAAGTCCTATCGAGCTTGGCTGGCTTGTGGGACTCCTGAAGCAGCAAGCAGGTACCCTGAGGCCAAGCATGTCGCGGCCCGAGGCGGTTGCAGAGGCAAAATCTCGGTTGGCCTCAAAGCAATTTTGGCAAACCGTCCGGTGCCTCCAGAGGGGAAAGCAGTGCTTCGATAACACAGTTTTCAGTGGGGGTGGGGAGCTGCTGACCTTGAAGGAGGATATTGTCGGGTGGTGGAAGAAATACTTTGAGGATCTCCTGAACCCGACAGACATGCCTTCCGTGGGGGAAGAAGACGGGGTACTTAGGGCTGGATTCGTTCATCACCTAGGCCGAAGTCACTGAGGTGGTCAAAAAACTCCACGGTGGCAAGGCTTCGCGGGTGGGCGAGATCCGTACTGAGTATCTTAGAGCTCTGGATGTTGTCGGGCTGTCATGGTTGACACGTCTCTTCAACATCGCGTGGAGGTCGGGGACAGTTCCCTGGATTGGCAGACTGGGGTGGTGGTTCCCCTCCACAGGAAGGGGACCGGAGGGTGTGTTCCAACTATCGGGGAATCACACTCTTAGCCTCCCTGGAAAGGCCTATGCCAGGGTGCTGGAGAGGAGAGTCCGGCTGATTGTCGAACCTCGGCTGCAGGAGGAGCAGTATGGTTTTTGTCCTGGCCGAGGAACAGTGGACCAGCTCTACACCCTCTGCAGGATGCTTGAGGGTTCATGGGAGTTTGCTCAACCAGTCCACATGTGTTTTGTGGACTTGGAGAAGGCATTCGACCGTGTCCCTCGTGCTGCCCTGTGGGGGTGCTCAGAAGTATGGAGTCAGGGGCCCTTTATTAGGGGCCATCCGTTTTCTGTACAAGTGGAGGAGGAGGAGGAGGGGTCTGGTTTGGGGTTTCCTACCCTCACCTATGGTCATGAAATTTGGATCATGACCGAAAGCACGAGATCCCGGAACACAAGTGGCTGAA
Source organism: Cyprinodon brontotheroides (assembly GCA_018398635.1). Lineage (NCBI taxonomy): Eukaryota > Metazoa > Chordata > Actinopteri > Cyprinodontiformes > Cyprinodontidae > Cyprinodon > Cyprinodon brontotheroides. Next base: position 2,393,577 of record JAGKQL010000057.1, read on the forward strand.
ATGAGCTTCCTCCGCTTGGGGTGGCTGGGCTCTCCCTTAGAGATAGGGTGAGGGCTTCGGTCATTGGGAGGCTCAGTGTAGAAAGCGGTTCTCCTCCACATCGGAGAGGAGTCAGTTAAGGTGGCTCGGACATCTTCTTCCGAATGCCCCTGGGCGGCCTCCCTGGGGAGGTGTTCCAGGCACGTCCCCACCGGGAGGAGGCCCAGGGGCGGCCCAGGACACGCTGGAGAGACTACGTCACTCGGCTGGCCTGGGAACGCCTGAGCTTCCCAGCAGAGCTGGAGGGAGGTGTCTGCGGAGAGGAAGTCTGGGAGTCTCTGCTTAGTCTGCTGCCAACGCGATCCGGATAAAGCGGGAGACGACAATAACATACAATAAAATATATCTCCAAGTTTACAAGAAAAAAAATGCTATGCTATAATAAAATTCAACATATCTCTTCATCTTTTGTAATTAAGCAAGACTCAGAAATAGCTGTCAGCCAACCCAGAGAGAGCCAGGTTCACAGAAAACAGACTTGAAATTAAAATATAAGAAACCAGCAAGAATTAAAGCACAAATAATAAAAATCAGTGTATAAAAAGATGTTTGAAATATAAGGTTAGATACATAGACTTCAGCTGTCAATGAAGTATGGGACGCATTTCTAAATTAGATTTTGCTGCTTGTGAAGAAGGATAATCACTGATGCAGCTTGAAGGGAAGCCAAGCATGGATGGATGGATGGATGGAAGTGAAGTTGTGTCTATATTAGGAATGCATGATATTTTGACGTTGGCATCGGATTTCGGCTGTTATTAGTCATTTTTCATACAATAATATTTTAGGCCCTTTATAAATAATGCACTAAAGGCAGGCATCTGTCTATAACTATACATACCAGTGTACTGTGGTGCTCTTGTGTTCTCAACAATAGGAAAGCATTCAATAAATATATTTATATTATCATAATATATTTGAGCTCATTTTTGGAAAATATAAACCCTATTGAAAGCGTTCGGGTTGAGTAGCTGTAGGTCCATCAGCCACTATCCTTAGAGCATCCCCACCAAATTTTATCGCAAAGTTAGCGTCTCCAGAAATCTCAAAATGTGCCAAATTGTGCTTTTACTACGCTTTGCTTTACTATTTGACCTATAGAATAACACTGAAGCATTTTGATGGCCATAAAACATTTATGAAGCAAGTATTTTTTTACTTTTTTTCAGAATCACTGTTTATAACAAAATGTAGAATTTTTACACCTATAATAACATAAAAATCTATAAAGGATAGTGAAACTGCTGCTTTTCAAGCAAAAATAACCCCCAGGGCCTTTTCTCAGCTGTATTTTTTTTGCCTTAGACATTGTAATAAATAAAATTAGCATCCAAACTTATAAAAAAGGACCGTTGTCGCCACTCAGCTTGGAGCTGCACGCTTTGACCCAGCCTCAGCTGTCTGTGTCTCTCTAACGCAAGCCTTTAACACCGTTCCCCTTTAAATACCCTCGGCACAAGTCGGTTTGTTTGAAACCTTATTTCACTGGCTACAAAGCCCAACAGCCAACATAGGCTTAACCAATAACAGCCGGACTCTATAACGCGTAACTGGCTGACAGAAAGTGATCATAGCTGAGATTCCGGGGACTATATCTAGCTTAAATCGCTTCATAAAAAGATGCAGACATGTTTCTCTTTTAGGTAAGAAGATTATCTAAAGAACGATACCAAACATTGCTGGCTATCAACCGAGGAAATAAGTATTAGGAGGTAAATATGTTGACAATAAGCTATGACCGGTTAACTTTTCTGATGTCAACAAAGGGACGTTATGAGCGATTTTGTCATTGTGGAATATTTTTATTACGAATATGCTGGATTACTTACCCTTATGGACAGATAAGTATAAACAATTGAGGATTGGATTTATAAAACGGCTTCTGGATACCTTCAAAGATATGTTTGTTTACATTTTGACATGCTGCTATACTTGTGTCAATTGTGCTTTGGTGTTTGCTGTGTCCATAGAATGAACTTAATGGTTTAATTGTGGAGAATCCAAGCTTTCCAATGATGTCTAACTTGTCTATATTGGTAAAAATCTTACTTGTGGAATTTTATGTGTTTCCCTACTTAACATCCTCCGGTGGTTTTAATGAGCATTTAAACGGATTAGTTTTAAATTTATTATTTTTTTATTTATATTTGAGGTAGAGTGGGGTAAGACCATTAAGAGCTTTAAAAGCAAATAAAAAGGTTTTAAAAACATTCCTAAAATGTACTGGCAGCAAATTTAATGAAGCTAAAATACTGGAAATATGATGAAATTTGCTTGTACCTGTTAAACGACGTGCAGCAAAAATCTGTTGTCGAAGTTAAAAAAATATGAGCGCTGAGAGTTGATATCCAAGGAAGAAAAGGTTTTATTTTTACTCTGCAGAGGAGATCAACATGACCAACTAAAGGCCCGTCCACACGAAAGTCAAAAGCGAACACGAGCGCTGATATTTTCCAAAACGTTTTGCTAGCAAAGGCGGGCGTAAAATAAATGTGGCGTCCACGCGAATGTATGAAAACGCTGCAAAAACTTATGCCAGGCCTGTAAGTGGCGCTGTGGTGCCAAAGCAAAAATAAGCGACAAAATGTTGGGCATGCGCACTAATATTTATACATGGTTGCCCTGCGGGTCCATTTTCGTGGTTCAGTCAAATTCAGGGTGCTGAACTGTGTAGTGCGATATTGCTCTGTTCTTCCTGGAGATATTCCAGAAGAAGAAGATTCTGTTGTAAGCCCGACAGCAGGGTGAGTAGCATTAGCAGCAACCATTCAACACAGTCTGGCGCCATTGTTGTTGTGATACTGTATATCGCGCATGCGTGTTAGGTGCGGCGCTTATGGCGCATACCGCATAAAAAAAAAAAAATGCGGTTAGAGCTTAAAGATGGAAAGCCAAAGCGAAGCGTTTCAGAATCTTGCCCACTCTGAAGGCTGAATAAAAAGATGCGTTTACAGACCTCGAAGCGCCCGACCGTGTGGATGAGTAAGGCTGAAGTTTGGTGAAAAATTTGTGCGTTTAGGCCGGGGGGTTAACACCGTGTGGGACGGGGCCTAAATGCAGCTCAGTGATGTTCTGAGGCTGCAGCATGCCAAAACCTGCATAAAAAAGGGACTACCCACACATTAACATTTCCCAAGAGAAAACACTTTAGCTCATCAAAGAGACAGATAAGAGCAATTGTTTTTCTATTCACACCAGGACGTGAGAATCTTGACTTGTTTCCCTTATCTAACCTGTGGGGGAAACTTCCTTTCAAATATCCTTCCTTTCCTTTCATCTCAGCAAGGCTTCTAAGTAAAAATGCTGACTTGAAAGGATAGGTCTAAACTTAGGTAGCTGCCTCAAGTGGAAGAAGCTGGATTTTATAACGGCTCTAATGTGAGATTCAAATTTCAGACAAGCCTCTGTTTTAACCCCTTAATTGACAAAAATAGGCTAGATATACAGGGCCAAAGATCCAATATCCGTCAGGGATATTGGATCTTTATTAGTAAAACCAGTATAAGAAGGCTACTAATATGATCAGAATGCAGATTAGACTGAAATTCAGTCAACTTATTCAACTTATTCCTGTGTGGATAAATACAGCAGTAAAAGAACTTTATCAGTTTGAGACAATAAAACTGTCATGAGAATCTAAAGTAAATAAAGTAATAAATATTTAGAAGTTACTACACAGCACAGTTTGATCAGCAGCAGCTTGCTACAACCTGCTGTAGCAGGTTGTAAATACTTTTTGTAACAGCTTATTTTTTTAACATCCTATTTCCCCAATCTGCCTTATTTTCAAGAGTCTCTGGAATCTGTTGAATGTCCATGTTGTTCCTTCCGTCTTGCTGCTAGGCAAAATGCTGTTTTCTCTGCACTTAATGAATTTCACAAGTAAAACAGCATATGTGTTTGTAGAAAGCATAAAGATGAACAAAAAAATTTTGCTGTTACATTATTTCAGATGTCAGATAGAATTGACTATTTCCTCTGTTTTTTTTTCACTGGAAAGTTGGTCCAAGTGGCTCTTCGAGTACTGAAGGTTGCTAAAACCTGGGCTAGTGAATCACCAAACAATAATCTTTCCCTATGGTCAGTTGAATTAGTCATTATAGCTGTACAATTAAAACCATAGCCTTGGATTTACAGAAAATAAATGTTGCCCATTTGGTGAAAACAGCACGTGTGAAATGTTAGAAATGTATGAAACATTTACTCTTTGAGCAAAACCCTTTGCTGTCATAATGCACTTGAAATAGTTCCCATATGACCTGGTATAACTTATTTGATTTTAAGATGCCGACTTCACCTGAACAAAATGCCTAAATTAACCTAAACAAAAACCTGGAGGTATCATAATGTACATTAGGGGTATAAATCACATCTATCATGGTGATTCGATTCAGTATCGATTTCCTGACCCAACGATTTGATTATTTTCGATACTCAAGAATACACCACTTATTCGATTCAATAAATCGATTAATCGTTAATTTTTTATTTTTTTACACCTTACAGGCTAAAAACAAAGTTTCAAGTTTGAAATAAATCAATGAAAGCTGTAATATCGTTATATTTTTTTTTAGAAACAACTACAAATAACAGAAGTAGAAAAGTTGCATCAAAAATACTGCACATAATCAGTGCAATGTGCGCAATGCAATACCTCGGCTCCAGGCCCCGCCCCTTGAGAGCGCTCCGCTGCACCTCTCCAAGATTGTACCTGACCGCAAACAGTGCTGCAGACAGGAGGCCGGCTTGTTTTGTTTTTATGACCGAAATTGCGGAAAACAACTCGCGTGAAGTTTGACCCGCTAGAAGAGCTTTAGGTGCCCGAGAACGCTGGGACCCTTTTTTCCACCTGGATCTCCGCTCTTTTGGCCCTCATGTCCCTCCATCGTCCGGACTAAACTTTCGCCCCCACTTCCTCCACCGCCTCAGCCGTATCTAGACCCACAGCGTGTAGCACAGACCATCAATATTGAGCATACATCAAAAATGTCTGTGTCAAGCTCACTGCAACACACTGCTGCAGGAGTATAACCAGGAAGCGCGGTAGGAGGGCAAAATAGGTTTAAGCGCCACCGCAGCACGGGAGGGAGAATTACGCCCAGGAGCAAATGGATAAAAATAGACCGGAGGAAAAAAAAAACATGAATCAATTCTCTTGTGGACGTATTGATGCATCGGATCATCGGCTGTTGGATCGATGCATCGATACAAAACGTTTATTATTTACACCCCTAGTGTACATACTGTTTTTAATTTGTAATTGATATGATAACATATCATCCTTGAAAGAGTCTTTATGATTCCCACTTAAAATTAACCGTTTTTGTTTTGGCATTTGTGAAGTAAAATGAGTAAAATTCTTCCATTTGATCAAAAGAGGGATATAAGACCATTCTTTGTTATAGTATTGTTACACGTAAAGCCAACTTTTTTACTGGTACTGTATTGCTTAGGTTTGAATACTGTCATTTTGTTTCCAAAATACATATTTGTGGCTATCTTCCAAAATCACAGCCTATCTTGGTCTGTTGGCCCATAAAGAAATAAGAACATAGCACAGGCAATTACAGTGAGAGAGCTTTGTTTACATAAGTGTCTTGAAATATTATTTTACAACATAGTTTCAAAGGTATGATACACAGTAAAACTAACAGATTTTTTATTATAACCAAAGTAAATTTAAAAGGGGGTGAGTTTTGCATGTAAAAGCTGTCTTTTCAGGACCTTTAAACATTTCTGAGGATGCAATTTGCATAAACTAAAACACCTTACTTGGGCTAAGCCCTTCCAAAAATAAGCCCCTATCATCATCTGGGCTTTTTCAAAATTTTTTCAGGTGATATTAATCTAAACTTTAGACTTCATAGGAAGTAGTAAAGCATTCGCTGGTTTATCTTGCATACAATGTCTGGCTTTGATGCAGCTCAGAGGCCAAAATAAAAGAGGCCCACCAAGTCTAAGTATTCTGAAATAGAAATGTCTTCAACACAAACTAAGGTTAGAATCCAAGTTTCCCACTTTAGTGTGAAAGTCACTGAAATCAGTCGTGAATAGTGAGCATGAGTAGAGGATGGATGCGGAAGTGTTGGAATGTGACACACAATAATCTCCAAGTTAAGGCAGCAACGTACCTGAGGAGAAGGCAGACTAGTTAGTTGGAAGTCAGTGTTTAAAAACTAAGGGGCTTACTAGGTCCTCAGGGGCCCTATATCAGTAACCAGCGCTGGATATGAAAGGTAAATTTCCAACCACGAGGGTCCTGCAGGGGTCAGAATAGGTTAACAGCAATATTGACCCAATATAGTGTGTTTGTTTTTATCAGAGCAAACTTTGATCATCCTGACTTTTCATGGTATTAAGACAAACATTTTCTGTTCAAATAAAATCTTTTTGTTCTTCTTTGACTTGTTTCATTTTGTCTATTAGACTTAGATCCTGTAACCTCTCAGGGAGAACTTGTGAAGTTCTGTCATCACTTCTAAGATCCAAGTCTTGCTGGTTGAGAGAGGTTGACCTGCAGAACAACAGTCTCCATGATTCAGGGGAGAAGTTTCTGTCTGCTTCAGACTGGACACTGGAAATATTCAGGTGAGGATTCATCAAACTGGATATTCTGGGTTCTACTGAGGAACAGTATTCTCTGTTTCATAGATCCAAATGGTTTAAATGCTACGTTAATGAAGTTCTGGTAAATCCTTCTGATTGGTTAGTTTCTCAGCTGAACAGGCAGCAGTTACTTCATCATCTGTTTCATTGTCTGATTTAGAATCATAGTTACCAAGATCCGACTGGGCTTTGATGGAATGTCTCTTTAAGTTTACTTTTCTAACCAGACACTTTAGTTCTAACTACTTCCACAACTTTGACTCTTTTGGAGCCTCTAGAACCATCTACTCAATGATTCCTGAAAAGTTTAGACTCCAGATGGCCTCCAGAGACACATAACTTTAAAGAACAAAGGAGGAGAACATCAATGGTGACTAAGGAAAGATAGGAGACCCTTATGGAGTAAGAACCAGAACCAGTAAACAAACACACCATCATCCAGTTCCCAGTGGATGATGGTTTGTGTTCCCCACTATCTGGCAATCAAAATGGATCATCTGTGTCCAGAGTGAAGCTCGAGCAGAACATCAGAGATCTGAAACTTTTTTGCTATTCTGAGACATGGAGAACCCCAGTGGTTCTGGACCTCCCCATGATACGATCCAATTCTTTCCCCCGGACTAGGTGGACAGAACAGCAAAGGCAGGAAAATCAGCAGATGTTGGAGTGTGTGTTTGATGGTGTAAACATCTGGACTTTCTCATTCTGATATAGTGGATCTGGAGCATCTGTCCATCAAGTAACTTGCTCTGACCGTCCTTCTGGGTCAGAACGTTTCCATCAGTAACTAACACAGCTGTCTATATTCCACCTGTCTATATTTCACCTCAGATAAAGATAGAGCTTTGACTGCACTAGATGAGGTGTTCAGAGAAGATGAGAACAGTCACCTCATGCTGCTCCTTTCATAGCACTATCATAACACCTAAATAGTTCAAGTACTGACATGTCAGGACTCTTTGATGAAGATCTTCGAGCAGATGAAGGTGCTGCAGCTCATCTTATCCAGGAAGCAGAGCTGATAGATGTTGAAAAACTTACTTGATAGTCTCCCATCTCATCAATCAGCTTCTGTCTCAGTGTGGATGTTGGATTAAATAAACCTTGATGATAGGAGAGCTTTCTTTAACCGGAGATGAAGAACCATACTGGATGGTGTCATCCTGTCATGATCTGGCCTGATTCCTCCACCTTAATTGTTTATTTCTTTCACCTGCCATTTCTCTCCCTGCCTTAATTATCATTTATTCCTCACACCTGTTTCCTTTGCTTTATATTCTGTTCAGCCTAGCCTAAGCTTTCGGGGCCAAATCATTGTTTGCTTTCTGTTAGCTTCATGTTTGTTTCCTGTTAGTTTGTCTGTTGAGTGTCTTGAGTTTTTCCACGGTTCGAGTCCTGGATCCTGGCGGCCAGTGGAAACGGGTTTTGTGTCCGTCTCATCTTTCATCGACTGTTCCTCCCCTGCTGAGCCCTCTGGGTTTTTGGCTCTTTACGGTGGGAGGTTGAGTTTTTATCCCCGTAAGCCTGGCTCCAAGGAGGAGACCAGTTTAAAGGTCCTGCACCAAGTTCTGGTTCCACGTCCTGTCTCTGCTACCCTCTACCACTGAGCCTGCCCGTCTGCACCTGATCCTGTCTGCTCCTGTGCGTGTCCGCCTGGTAACGTTTCTGGATGCTGTCAGACTCTGAACCTGCCTGGGAGCTTGTGGATACCCTGGAAACCTGGATCCTTTCATCCATCTGTTCCTGTCTGATCTGTATCCTGTCTCGTTTCTGTTCCTGCCTGATCTAAAACCCTGTCCAGCATCGGCTTCTTTCGGGGCCTCCGGGACTGCAGCGTCGGGGACAGTCCAGCGGGCGGATTGCGCCCCGCTCTAGGGAGATGGACTGGACTGTTAAACCAGGTAAGTGACCAACTCTGATAATCATCTTCTGTCAGATGATCATGGTCACTTACCTGTGTTTCTCCCATAAACAGCGTCTGAGATTGGGCAGTCCCCCACCCCCCACCTGCAGTCGCCGAGAGACACAGATCCAACAGCTCCCCCTTAGTTTCAGTTTGTTTATGTTTTTGTTTCAATCAACGTTCTGAACTTTCCTACTGACTGTCTCACCTTGAATACTGGGTCCATCTGTCCCGTTTATGACACCTCCTGCCTGATTAAAAAGACAAAATGAAAAGAATGAGTTCAAACTGGGCTGAAACCTGACAACTACAGGACATTAGAGACACTCCATTCAAATGGACAGGTTCAAATGTTGGACAATTGGATTCTGAGTGAAGAAGAACAGAACCATGTAATGTCTGCTGTTGAAGATCCTTCAGTACGGAGACAGGAAGATCCAGCTTGGTTGATTTGGACTCTTTAAAGTCCAAAGTAGGAACTTAAGAGAATTTGGTCCAGAGGCCTTGCTGACTGCAGCTTGGCTGACAGACATGAGCCAAGGTTCCTCAGTCATCAGCTAGCTTTATACAGCACAGTTCATTGTTAGCAGCTGACAGACAGTACAGGTTGCATCATGTTGTCTGCTTTGATTGTGCTCTATCAGTTTGGTTTCTCCCACAATGGACCAGACAACGTATGCAACAGAGTCCAAATGACCCAGATCCAGTTCTTCCAGCAGCATTTCAGAGTGGAATCTTATCTGATCTATTACGATGTCCATGTTTTCCTGCTGAAAGATACTGATAGTCTGACCCCCCTCCTCCTTTCAGGGAACCTGATGGAGTCCGATGGTTGAAACCAGGACTGGGGAAGTGTAAGTGTAATTTTCATTGGATTCATAAAAAGAAAGCAGCTCACATTCAACCATCTTCAAACTGCCCATCACTCATTCAGGAGTCATCGTCAAAGCATCAATAAATGATCAATAACTGCAGCTGTGTTGTGTTTGTTCTCTCCGTCAGATTCCTATCAGCTCACGATCGACACAAACACAGTGAACAGAAAACTGAAACTGTCTGAAGACAACAGGAAGGTGACACGTGTGGAGGAGCTTCAGTCATATCCTGATCATCCAGACAGATTTGATGGCTGGTATCAGCTGCTGTGTAGTGATGGTCTTACTGGTCGCTGTTACTGGGAGGTCGAGTGGAAAGGAACAGTTTTTACATCAGTGAGTTACAGAAGAATAAGTAGGAAAGGAGGCAGTAATGACTGTTTGTTTGGTTATAATGATCATTCCTGGAGTCTGGAATGCTATGATGGTTACTCTGTCTGTCACAATAAGAAGAGAACAGACATCTCGTCCTCCTCCTTTTCCTCCTCCTCCTCTGTCTCTAACAGAGTCGCAGTGTATGTGGACTGTCCTGCTGGCATTCTGTCCTTCTACAGAGTCTCCTCTGACTCACTGATCCACCTCTACACCTTCAACACCACATTCACTGAACCACTTTACCCGGGATTCTGGGTCGGTTCTGATTCCTCAGTGTTTTTGTGTTAAGTCTAAAGAGGCTCCACTGTTGAACAGTTCGGTCTCTACATGTCTCTCTCTTTCTCTCAGAGAAAAGATTCCTGGTAAACTTTTTCCTCTTCCAGTCCTTTAAAGATGGAAGCTGGGATTATTCCATCCAATGGTTTGATTCTGTTTCCGGTAGATCCAGTAAATGTTTGATCCTGGGTTTTAATCTCACCATCAGAAGAAGTTTAAATTTTTTATCTCCAGTCTTTTTTGTCCTGTTTCTTGTTTGTGTCTCTTATGTAGTTTTTATTCCTCTGATCTGAACAGTTTTGTTCATTAGACCCAGATAAACAGGCTGACGAATCAGGATTTGTGGGCTGTGAAGTTCAGGGTTTCTGCAACTGATTAGTAATAAAAAATGATGACATGAGTGAAGCTGCAGTTTGAACTCTCCTGCTAGTTCGTCAGTTCCTCAGAGTTATCTGCTATGTTTTAATAAGCCAGATGAGTTTCCAATAGGATTTCTGATGAGACTGTTCCTAAAAGAAGAATTATTCCAGACGACCTGTGGCTGAACTGTAGATGATAGAAATATTGGAGAATATCACAGCATTTTCTGCCAGTTTTCTGAATTTTATTTTGAATAAAAAATAACAATAAATGTAAAATTCATTATAACAAAATTCATAGTTGGACCTTCAATTGTGGTTATGAAATTGTGGTTATTCAATTATGGTCATGAAATTTGGATCATGACCGAAAGAACGAGATCCCGGATACAAGCGGCTGAAATGAGCTTTCTCCTTGCAGGGTGGCTGGGCTCTCCCTTAGAGATAGGGTGAGGAGCTCGGTCATTCGGGAGAGGCTCAGAGTAGAGCCGGTTCTCCTCCACATCGAGAGGAGTCAGTTGAGGTGGCTCGGACATCTTCTTCGGATGCCCCTGGACGCCTCCCTCGGGAGGTGTTCCAGGCATGTCCCACCGGGAGGAGGCCCAGGGGACGACCCAGGACACGCTGGAGAGACTATGTCTCGGCTGGCCTGGGAGCGTAGGGCTTCCCCAACAGAGCTGGAGGAGGTGTCTGCGGAGAGGGAAGTCTGGAAGTCTCTGCTTAGTCTGCTGCCCCGCTGACCGGTTCGGATAAAGCGGGGAGACGACGAGTGAAATCTGTAAGTACGAGGACCTTCAATTGTTTTAATCTATTTTATGACCAGTTTTTTGTATGAGTTAGCGATGAAATGTTTATGTAATAAAGTATTTTAATTCTGTATCAAATACCAATATTTGACTAAATAAATCAGGATTCTGTAAATTATCTCTTTGTTCAGAAGTGTTTTTAATCTCTCTTTGTCTCCTTAAAGTCTCTGCATTTTATTGGAAACGTGATTTTAAATTGTTGTAATCCATTGTCGCTGATGTAACCAGAACTAAGCCCCTCTGAAGACACCCCTTTCCACCGTAGGTTTAAAAAAAAGCTAGCTTCCATTATGCCGGCGGCTCTGTGCCATTAATAGGCTAGACAAAAGCGTTTCCAGCTGAAGGCTACACTAAGTAGCAACCAAGTCCATCTGGAGAAGTGTGTGCTTGCTTGACAGAGTCAAACTCCCTTTTTACTGCAATTCAGAAGGAGCTGAACGCAGTGTTTGTATTCTTTCTGTGATTCAAACAGAGTTGAACACAGTGTATCCTGAATCTTGCCGCAGCAAAGACAAAGGTTAGCTAATGCAGTTCTGCTAACCTCTTAAAAATGTGGCCCCAATCGCTGTTCGCAGAAGGAGTCATTAGAAGCCGCCAGACCGTGACTGCCTGAGATGGAGTAGCACAGAGGAGCTGCTACAGGCTGTGGCTACAAGCTAACCACTGTAAATAAAACGGGAGATTTCCCGTGTTTCCATGAGTTATAAAATTAACCCCCTTGTCAAATCTCTTTGAGCTGCTGTTGGACGAATAGACTGGATCAAAGATGGGTCTTCAGAAAACTGGACCGAGCTGAAGGCCTTCACTCCACTGAACCAAAACAGTAACCGTATCCTCCCCCTCCTTTCCATCTGATGCTTAATAAGTGCTCTGCTTGGGTGAATTCGATAGAATAGTCGTGTTGTTGTTTTTATTTGAAATAAGGTTTCTGATTCCACTGCTGATGGTTTTAAAGGTTTTACTAAATGCTAATGCTCACTACATAGACCGAACGAGTCCAGTTTGCCGAAGCTAACTGCTACATCATGAGCTAACCCTCTCTTTGTTTCAGTTCGACCTGATCAGAACCCCTTGGGCTAACTTTGGTTTCCTTTTCCTTTTCCTTCCTTTTCTATCCTCAGTAGTGTCCTGACCATTCAAGATGAAGGAACAGGAGCTAGGAACAGGGCATAGGCGCTCCAATCTGCTGGGTTCAGACTCAGCAGAGTGTTGGGCTGGAACCCTGACCCAGTGGTTCTGGATGCTTCTTCCTGTCTATCAGGTTCTGAGGTGTTTGATGAACTCAGTGTAAATCTGTTCAAGTGGAGTTCTGTTGTTGCTCTGCAGCGGTTCTACAGGAACTTTAAACATTGTCACTGCTGCAGCTCTTTGGATCATGTGACCTTTGTTTGGGTCGGTGCAGCTTTCTGAATAGAACCTGTTGGTTCTGGTTCTTCATGTGTATTTATGCCGCTATTTTTTTTGGAAACCAAAAATAAAAATTGAATAAAAACATTTAAAACAAGCTGCATGGAGTCATTATGATGATTATTTCCTTAATTCTTGAATGTTGCTGTTGGTGCAAATAGAATAAAAGAATGAAAAAATATTAGGATAAGTTCTGCATATTATTAGTAATTTAACATGTTTTAAGTCTTATAAAAACTAAAAACCAAATATTGATATTAAAATATATTTCCTTATTTTTAAAATTCTTCAAAATATATTTTTGTTGTTTCCAAGCAGGTGAAGATAAATGTTTTAATAGAAAATAAATTGACCTATTTGCAGATATTTTATGTATTTCATGACTTAACAGAAAAAAATCCAAGTGGCTCTGATTGGACCTCTGGGTTCTGAAGGCTGATGGTTTGGATCTCTTTCCTGGAGAAGACGAGGATTTACATGAGAAACATTCAGTTGCCACATTGTCAGAGTGTAGTTTTGGTCAAAAAGTCAGAATTAAAAAATACATTTGTTAAAAACTTCTTAAAGAAGAAGCTTCCAGAACAATGGAACAAAAACAGGAATCTCTCTGACACATTACATTCTATTCCTTTTACAGACGATTCCATTATATGGATCATTTTACATTTTAAAAAATAAATATTAGTTTTTAAATAAAATCTAATAGATGTAAATGGACCTAACTTAACTCTGCCAAGACGCATTTCTGTAACAAATGCATCAGTCTGATGGTTTAGTTGGGGAGGCTTTCATGAGGTTTAGTAGAGCGCTCAGTTTTCTGACTGAGGTGGAGCCGTTTTACAGCGTTTAAACAGCTGGATCATCTTTTTCCTGAGGCTTTTCTTTCTGACTTTTCTCTGTTTCTCTCCAGTTTTTCCATCAGACTCTCTGTTGATGTTTTCCTCTCCTCCTTCATGTCTTCCATAACGTGTGTGGGCTTGTTTCTGACAGGTTTCTGCTGCTCTGTCAGCAGACTGGCTTTCCTTTGGCTCCAGAGCAGTCTTTGGTTCTCCACGTCTTGCTGCAGTTTGACCAAAGAAGCCTTTATTTCACAGGTTTCCTGGTCTTGCTTGGACAAGATCACCTCAGCCTCTTTTGCTCCTTGTCTTTGTTTACTTTCAGCTGTTCAGCCCTTTTGATGGAAGCTTGAGGTGACTACTCTGTGCCATATTTCTCCTCTCCCCAACTCTTGGTTATTGATCAGCAGACAGCATCTTTCCTGCTCCCACTGATTTCATTGTTCCTGCAAATCTCTCTCCATTTTCTCCAGAGCAGCTTTATATATTTCCTCCATCTGATTGGTCACCAAGACCCGGATGACTGAGAATTTAAACTGTTGTCTGCCTCACGTAATGCTTCAAAACCCCAGGTAGTTGAGGGTTCCACAGGAGAGGAGCCTGATAACTAAAAGATCTGCTTTCCCATTCTACTTTTAGAAATTCTAGGAACCACTAGTAAACCATGGGGGGTTTGTGGCACCAGTGACTGGTTGGAAAGGACCACAGGCTGGATTTGAACTGGGTCACCCACGTTGTAGACCAAGGCCTCCATACATCGGTCATGTGCACTAACCACTGCGCCACCAAAGCACCCCCAAGCTTGGCCATTTTAGGCTTTATATCGGAGAGGGAGGATTTTAAATTCTATTCTTGCTGTAACAAGAAGCCAATAAAGAGAAGCCAGGATAGGAGAGATATGATCTCTCTTTTGCATTTTCAACTTTTAACTACAGTTTGTGGACTTCCTGATAGTAAAGAATTACAATAATCCCGCCAGTAACAAATGCATGGAAAACTGAAAGAGCAGATGGAAAACAACAAGGAGATCCAGTCAGTCCCTCTCAGAGTAAAACTAAAATCAGTTTCTCTGCATTTGCTACTTTTTACTTCTTCTGTTTCAGAGGGAGAGAAGAAAGTTAACTTTGTTTATGCTTTTAATACACAGAGGATTTCAATTCCAATATTTGACTGAAAAATTTACCTTTGAAATAAGGTTTTAAATAAATAATCACTGTTGTCATATAGGCTCAGTTGATTCTTAACTCCAACATAATTCATTTTTCCCTGTGGAATTAATTAATCTACTTATGTGTATTCTACAAATGAATTCACTAGTTCTCCATGTTTTGTAAAAAAAAAAAAAAAAAAAGAACATATACAGTATGTAAACACCAAATAAAACATGGCCATTTGGTTGATTACATCAAAAACAGGTGATAAAAACATTTAGGCTAAAGTCAGATGTATTCTAATATATAATTCTTTATCTGTTCTTAGAATAAAAAACTTGCACTTGTTTATTATCTCATCTTGTTTTTTTAACCCATAAAAAAATAAACACAGATCTTGTTATTTTCTATTGGACAGCTGGCTGTGTGCTCCATTCTTCTTCATAGTTCACTCCTATCATAACCTGCTATTTATGTTACACCATGAAGAGAAATGTTTTAAAAGTTTGAATTTCTGAACTTTATCCAACTACAAACAATACTTTCATTTACATTGATTATAGAAACAAAAAAATTATCAGGCACACCTCAGTGGAAAGGGGAATGAAATCTCCTTTCAGACACTCCCCCCTAATGCATTACTTTTGTGCACCAGAAATTTGATCTTTGTTTCAACACATCTGAAATTATATACAGCTTTCTTCTCTAAATGTTACAGATGAACCAAATAGTTTGATGAGAAGCTCCCACACTAAGGCTTTAAATAAACACAGTGCTGCTTTCTGTTTGTGGCTCAGAAATAAAGGTTCCAATGGTCATGCTCTGTTAGTGAACTAAGCTCCCAGAGTCTCCTCTAATCTCTCCTTGCTCTCGTTCCTCCACAGAACCGGATAGGATGCTCACCAGGATTAGGTCCATTTCCTTCATCTCCTCGCTGTTCTGGAACTGTCTCCTATCCGGTGACTCCTTACAGGACCAATCAGCCTGCCTGTCCACTCCCAATCCAACACAAGACCATCCTCTGGAAAAGGATCGAAACTCAGACTTTCTGTCTCCCTGTTGCTGTTTAAGTTGACTGAGCTCTTCTCCATTAAACCAGGAAATAAACTGTTAAATCTGCCTCTGTGTCCGCAGTTGTCACTTGCTTAAGAGTCTGGTCTAGCACCATGTCAGAACCAACTGGCCAATCTGGCTCTGCAGTGCAGCTACGGACCTCGCTCTCTGAAGGAGTCCTCCCAGGTCAGCAAAATCAGACTATTAATATGATGTGCAAACAAGCTTCCCCAGGTTAGTGCTGCTGCTACTCCTGATCCTGTTCCGGTTTCCTCTCCCCTGCCGGCGCACCGTGACGTCATCACGCCCACTCCCAATTATTTCTCAGGAGAATTGGAGAAATGTAAGGGGTTTTTGCTTCAATGCATTTTGGTTTTTGACCGCTCTCCACGTCCATTCCCTGATGATGTCAGCAAAATTTCCTACATAGTTGGGTTACTTAGAGAAAGCGCACTTAAATGGACTGAGTGCGTAATTGATCAGAGAACTCTTTCATATTACTCCTACCAAGAGTTTCTTGACCTGTTTAAACAAACTTTTTGCCCCAAGGTCAGTGAAGAATTTCCCTCAAAGAAACTCTGGAGCCTGAAACAGGGGAACAGATCTGTGGCAGACTTTGCTATTGACTTCCGGACCCTTGCAACAGAGTCAGGTTGGAATGAACCAGCACTTAAGGGCCTCAAAGATGAGCTAACGTGTCGTGACGAACCAGATTCACTGGATGAATTGATCATCTTGCCATCAGATTGGACCATAGAATTAGAGAGAGGTACCGGCCCTCTAATTCTCGTCCATCCTTAACTGCCAGCAGACAGCCTCCTGCCATCCCTGAGCCATCTGTTCCCCCCAGCCTGAATCAGTCTGAGCCCATGCAATTGGGAAGGGCTAGGCTAAGCTCAGAAGAACGCCACCGCTGCCTGACATCAGGTTGGTTCCTTTACTGTGGGTCACCCCAACATTACATCTCCTCATGCCCAGTTTGCTCAAAAGACTGCTCGGCAGTAAATCTGGGAGTTCTGCTGGGCAGATCCAAGGAGACAAACAATCTCCACTTAACCCACCCTTCTGTTCTCTTTGTAGAGGGCTGTACTCACTCCTTCCAAGCATTTTGGTGAACTCAGGTTCGAAACAGAATCTTATACACCCCTCGCTAGTTGACCAACTTCCTAAACCAAGCAATTACTACCACTTCCTTTGAAGGTGGCTGGATTGGATGGCAGTCCTATTGCCCTTATTACTCACCAGACTGATCCAGTCTTCCTCCATGTTTCTGGCAACCATCAGGAACTCATTCAGAGTTTTGTTTTTCCTACTAAGGGAGCTCCCTTGGTTCTCGGATTTCCCTGGCTCTGTAAGCATAATCCTCACAAACTGATCCAAGGCCCGCATTGATTCTAGGAGTTCATACTGTCTCAACCAGTGTCTCCACCCTGCTAAAACCACTCCAGCCTCTGTTGTTGGTTTACCCACCCATAAACCAGACCTTACCCATGTTTCACAGGATTACCATGATCTACAGCTGGTGTTCAGTAAAGATCTAGCACAGTCTCTGCCTTCCCATCGTCCATACGACTGTTGCATTGATCTCCTCCCAGGGGCTCCACTCCCTCCTGGGCGTTTGTTTAATCTTTCCAGACTAGAAGGCCATGGAACAATACATTCGTTCGCCCCTCCTCATCTCCCCTTGGTGCTGTTTTTTTTGTATCGAAGAAGGATGGCCCTCTCCACCCCTGTGTAGACTACAGAGGGCTTAATCAGATCACTATTAAGAATAAATATTCTCTCCCCCTCTTCTCCTCAGCTTTCGAACCAGTTCACCAAGCCTCCATCTTCTCGAATGGGGAATGTGAATTAAATTTCAATGTCAGGAAACCCTGACTTTCGTAAGGCACAGAGCATGGACGGTACATTCATATTCTTGTTCTGCCCAAAGCAGGAGTCACTGAACAGTCAGAATTTAGTTTTTTTTATGCAAAATACCATTCAACCGAACACCAAAGCAGTCGTCCAGTGCAGAGGCAATCATGTTTGAGTCCTTTTTTGTTTTCATGCTCCATCCACACATAAAGATGGACATTATTTTTTACTTTGATTACTGCCTTCACCATGATGTACCTCCATGCCAAACAGATACAGGTAGTGCTGCCTTTAATAGTATGCCTGCCCGATTGGCATTCTAGGCAGAGCCATGTTTTGCATCATGTGAAAGCAAACGGTGAGTGCTGTGGGGTCCACAATATTCAGCTGCTCGTAAAATACTCAAGCTCGTCTCCGATGCAGGATGAATGTTGTATTTTTTCTCTAACACTGTTACTTCATGAGACAATGACAGCTTGACATAAATAAATTTAGCCTCAATGCTCATAATCATCTTAACCTAAATAAACACCGAAAGCCAGCCATTTTAAGCACTAGGGATACGAGCAGCTAGTAGCTAGCTAGCAGCTAGTAGCTTGCAGAATTTGCACTGCTCAAGTTATCAAAAAGTTAACTACGTAAAACAAGAAAACAAATCTGACTTACCAAACACTTTAACAAAAGTTTTCTTGCAAACTGGAACCTTCTTGGCGTGTTCTGTCTCAGAGAGAAGTGTGTACTTCACACTAACATCCTTGTGTTTTCGTACATTTTCCTCGTGCACACGCCGGTGTTTTGGTTCGAAAATGTCCATTAAACTCAGAATAAAGGCATCCTTGACTACTTTACTAGGATTGTCATAGAATTTGGCATGATTTAGAGCCAGGTCTGCGTCCATAATGAGATCAGCATGACACAGATGAGGATTGTCTCTAGCATTGTGAGCGAAGGAAATCTGGGGAATTTTTTCGCCACCAGAATGCCTGATTTTACGTTTTTTCTCGCATTCATGGTACTCCGTAGTCGCCCCTGCTTTCGTGGACGAGGGGCGAATAGTATTGGTTCTTTTAAGCCTTCAAAATAGTTAATCTTTTTGTTTTAGAGCCTCTGTGTCTGTGGCATTTAACTTGTTTTGCTGAAAAATGATTCAGCACCCACATTGCCCTCTCCATCAGCAATGAATTGGTACAGGTAGTTTAAAAAAGATCAACAGACTTCACGATGGTGGCCTGAGGGCCCGACATCCTCTAGTGGGCCCCTGTGCTCACTGCCCGGCACCGTGGAGCTCCATTGGCATTTGCCACAGAACACCAGAATGGGCAAGTCGGCCACTGGCGCCCTGTGCTTTTCACAGATGATGTAACAGGTTCACCCTGAGTACATGTGACAGATGTGAAGTGGCCCTGGAGAAGTCATGGAGAACGTTCTGCTGCCTGCCAACATCAGCTTCAGCATGACCGGTTTGGTGGTGGGTCAGTGATGGTCTGGGGAGGCATATCAATGGAGGGACGCACAGACCTATATTGGCTGGAATACATGGCACCCTGACTGCCATTAGGTATCGGGATAAAATCCTTGCACCCATTGTCAGACCCTATGCTGGTGCAGTGGGTCCTGGGTTCCTCCTGATGCAACGACAATGCCCGGCCTCATGTGGCGAGAGAATGCAGGCAGTTCCTGGAGGATGAAGGAATTGATACCATTGATCGGCCCCCACACGCTCTGACCCTAAATCCAACAGAACACCTCTGGGACATTATGTTTCCATCCATCCGACGCCACCAGGTTGCACCTCAGACTATCCAGGAGCTCAGTGATGCCCTGGTCCAGATCTGGGAGGAGATACCCCAGGACGCCATCCGTCCTCTCATTAGGAGCATGTCCCAACATTGTCAGCCATGCATACACGCACATGGGGGCCATACAAATGACTGAATACCATTTTTAGTTGCTGCAATGAAATTTCACCAAACGGACTAGCCTGCTGCATATTTTTTCACTGTAATCTTTGGGGTGTCTTTGAATTCAGCCCTCTGTAGGTTGATCATTTTCATTTCCATCAAATGATGCAGCATCCTTTTGTTCCTAACACATCACCCAGTCCATATCAGTAGAAATAAACAGCAGGATCTTTTTCTCCATTGAGATCTGATGTGTGTTTTCAAAGTGTTCCTTTTAATTTATTTTTTGGAGCAGTGTATATATATTCTGTTTCCCTCTAGTGGTTTAAATGTGAACTGCATTGATCTCAGTTTCTGCTGACCTGAGGAAAAAGTTGAGGTCTTCGTTTGTTCTTCCCAGAAAATCAGGGTGACTAATAGGGGAGGAAGGATGTAAGTTTCCGTACAGACCTGCAGCTGGATTTGGAGCTGATTGTTGACATTAAAAAATTAAAACTAAAATTATTTTCTCAAAGTTACTGCATTAAATGTAAATGTACCTGTAACTGGTTGCCATCCCTCCTCTATGGCAGTAGTTGTTTTAGACCAAATCAGCTCATTAACATCATTTCTTTTCTTCCTGTCTGACATGGAAATCTGTAAACTAACCTTTTACTTTTTTTAGATCGACCAAGATTTAAACTATTTCTGTAGATTTGTTCCTGAAAAGCCTCCATCTGAAGGTAATGGAACAGGATTTTATTGACTGATTATTTCAGATCCACTTCCAGCTTAGTTTCTGTGTCAGTCCATAGCTCCATGGTTCCCAGTACCAGACTGGGAGCTGGAACTGGAAACTGGTTCCTGTGGAGCAGCATGGAGTCCTGGGGCCTCATGCAGAGAAGAATGTGCAGCTTTCATGATCAAAGTTAGGGCCTAGGCCAGGCTTAAAGACATTTAGATTGACTTTGTTTGATCATCAATAAATCAAGAATAGTAACGTCTGAAATGTTGCATCAACTATAAAGAAATCTATTTTTATGTTCCCTTTACAGGAACCAAATGTTTGCTCTCAGACCTGATAACTGTGGATTATTCTGGATTATTTTGTTGGATATTTGTACATGACCTTGAAGTGCTCAAATGTGTCCAAAACTGAGCTGCAAAGAATGATAGAAAAACTACTCAGCCCTGAGAAACACGTCTAGACATTTATTAGCAGGAGGACAAAGCAAAGAAGCAGAGGAATTTCACACTATTAGTTCTGCATGTTTTAGAGTCTCTGCTCCATCACAGCTGATTGAAATGAAGGGAAAGTCATCATCAGCAAGAGTCTGGCTGAGTTTAACCCTGGAACTGGGATGGAGAACTCCTGTCCTCCAGGGTCTAACATTACATGCCAAACGTAGCTGTTACTTCACTCTAAATGCATCCTAAAATGTCTGACTTCTAGAAATAATCTGATACTAAATATAGCCATGAAAACAGGCCAGGTCTGTCTGTAACATGTTGCTCACATTCACCTGACAGGAGGAGTTGCTAGCTGGAGCTAATGGATGCATTTTACAGCCACAGCTGTAGATGGAGAAAGAGGTGGAGCTGATGATGTCATCACAGCTGGATCTGTTCACCTGGGATAAACAAGCATTTCATTCAAACCTAAATAAACTTCAGCACCATTTATTGAACCCCTTGAGCCCGGCGGACCCAGTACCGGGCCCATCTGACCCCTGCTCATGTTTATCTATTTATAGAAATGGCCAAAACACAGTCACATGGTGTTTCATCCACACGCCTTTCAATTGGGGCTTTAAGATTTCTAAAACATGTTTCAAAATAATGTTTTCATCAATAATTGATGTTTTATAGCTGTGTAAACAAATAAAATGAGATTTAAAATTCCACCTGAGACGTTTGACTCTGTGGGAGTAATGCAACAGCAGGTATTCATTTTTAGCCCCGCCCCCTAATGGCCGCCATCATTGGAAACTAGAGGCTCAGACCTTTCCAAGGAGGGGTCAGAGGTCATTGTGCGACCATTTCAGGTGATGTAACCGGCATGCGTTCCATAAGCTGCTCTGTTATTCTTATTTTCTATTCAGTTTGGTGATTTTATTGGTAAATTTCAATGAACCAACGGCTAAATCTGAGGAGCAAAGGCTTTGCCTCATGCAGAAGGTCTCCAATAATGGAAATCAGCATATTTATCTGACCAGATTCACTTTTATGAGCGGAAAAATACATTTGGCACAATTTGGCCCCCAAAATCCCATTTCCTCCTGCACACTGTTCACTAAAACCTTTGTGGAACAAACATGCTTCAACTGATTCAGTCCAGATTAGCTTGAGTTCTAGTCAAGATGTGGATCTATAAAGCTTAAGGGTTCATCCACAGTTTCTAATGGGCTTTATGCTGTTTTACAGTGTTTATTTAGGATTTATTTATTGTTCTTTGTTTAATCACCTATAAATCAGATGGTGAGATTTAAAATAGTGGTTCCACCTGAAAAATGTTCCTCAGTGCCTTTCTGTCATACAAATACACACTGGCAAGGAGAGGAGAGGCTAAAGTGGGCTTCACCAGCAACATGCTGCTTTCCTCTCCATCCTCTGCAGCTCACAGGGACTTTATTGGTCTGTTGAGGTTCTCATTATGAGGAAAACTAGAAAAGCAGCTCAGCTTAGTGGAGGTTCCTGTTCACTGGGCCTCCTCTGTCCATCGTCCCCTTAACTCCATGGCTGATCATTTCCAGCTGATCCAGGATCTGTCCACTCCTGATTAACTCCTAATATCACAGACAGCTGCGGTGGGGACGGCTGCTTTATCAGCTGTTAGGAGCAACACGCTCACTTTGGCCTCTGCTGCCTTAATCACACATTATATGCATCTTTTTTTCATTTCTCATAATCAGATGTTAAAATCAAGGACATTTCTTGGAACACTTCCCCCGAAAAAAACGACTGTCCCTTTAAAAAGGGGACATCTAATCAGCCTAACTTTATTACAGGTAGAGCAAAGTTAAATAGATTTCTACTAAATCTTTGTCATTTAACGTGATCTAGAGCTCATTTCTAGAAAAGTCTTTTTAATCCATAACTAGACGTAGTGAGATGTCAGAGGGACTGATGTTACCTGCTCCAGTGTCCAGCTGCCATTCATAAGGCCTGTTTCTGCTTGGAGAAGCAGCAAACATTCGTGGGGAACCAGAGAAAGATGGAGGAGAGTTTTAGACACAAGTTTTCTATCAATTAAGAGGAATTCATTATTTAGAAAGAAGACAAACGGCGCTAGTGGAAGTTATAGTTTAGTGTATGTGGGGGTCTGACTGCATAGCTTCCAACTGTTAAAGGAAAAGTCCGGTTATATTCAGGATTCAAACTTCTGAAAGTTCTTTAAATCTGAAATGATTCCATCCTGTTCAATAAATGATCAGTGTTTTTAATTCAGAGTCATTTTCATGTGAATGTGCTTTACTGGAGGCATCCATGTTTGTCAAAGAACACTACTGCCACCTACTGGTTAGTGACGTCACGGTGCGGTATCGGCTGTTGATCAAGTCCCAGTGCTGTATCTGGTGTTTGTCACAACGCGCTATTATCCAAGTCATCTTGAAAACATTCTTCTTCCAAATGTTGGCTACATATTACGGGTTTTTCTCTGGCCAGAAGTTCGATGGCAAATCCTCCCTCTTCAAGTTGGCGATCCAACGACCAACCCGTCCGTGGGAGGATCAGGAATCAGAAAGGTGGAATAACTCTTTTTTTCACTTTTACCCGATGTATTCCAGCATCCAGCTGCCATGCACGTGGGCATTGTCAGTTTCACTATAGCTCTGGTGAATTTCAATGGTGAAGTCCTCTGGAAATCTTCAATAATTGTTGTTGATTGCAGATGTGTCTAGTAGTTCCCATTGATTTAGCTTGTAAAGCGGGGAGAATGGCGCTAGGCTTACCGCACCGTGACGTCACTGCTGGAAGATGGCAGGAGGGAGGGGCTACTATATTTGGGCTAAAATGGCCGCTCCCAGACTCAGTGATCGCCATGAAAATTATTTTTATTTTTTTACTGATTAAGGCTAAATGAATTAAATCACAGCAAACGTCTTAGTTTTAGCTATAAATAATGATCCATTGGTTATTCCTTACTGACGGACTTTTCCTTTCAGAGGACATGCCCCCCCGAACATATATAGTTATTGTGACGCCCATGGGCTGAACAACAGCATCTGCCAAGGAGGAAAAATGCTTTGGTCTGACTTTCAGGGTTTGATTTCTTCCAGATCATCAGAGGTGATGCAAAACTTTCTTTCATTTCTTTAAAGGACATTTTTCATTCATTTCCTGTTTATTTCTGGATAAAGACCCTGATGAAAAGGCACATAGACCCTCTTTGGATGTTTCTAGTTCCTCTATTTCTATCCATCCAGTTAGGATGGAAATATTTCCTTATTGTCATAAAAATGTTTTATTTCCTTTGAATATTTGAACATTTTATTTGACATATTTTTTAATAGAGCTCTGGATTGTCATGGCATTATGAGGCAGTTTTAAAGGTTCTCTGTAATTTGCATTATCGGCCCTTATAAGGTTTTTAAAACCATTAATATTTCATGGTTGAAAATAATAAAATAATAAGTTTAGTTTTGTTCTTAAAGATGTAAAATAACCAGCATTTTTTTCTAGATCTTACTTCCTATAAATGTTGAATCATGATGAGTAAAGCTAAAAAACAATGGCTCCCTGCTGAGTTTTATTGCTATAATGCCAGTAGAGGTTTTTCCATCTACTAAAAGGTCTGATTAGATGGTAACTGGGCTTTCATCGTAAAATATTAAAGAAGTAGATGGAAAAATGCTGGAATTATAACAATTACTCTAAAGATAAAGAAGGTCTGTGCATTTTCATCTAGAATGAATCATCAAATATTAGTCAGCCCTGATTATTTATTGGAATATTTATTCTTTTTTCTTCAATAATCAAAATAGAGAAGCTAAAGGCTCAAAATCTAAAACCTAAAAAAGTAGCTCATCTATTGTGAATCCCTCATCCACCATAACAGCATCATCAGATATTTAGTCTGATTTTGAACATTTTGAACCTAAATGATGAACTAAATCAGAATAAGTATCATGAGGCGATTATCTGTGGATCCAAATCCCTCATTGAACTGATCTTTGTTTGTGTTTCCAGGTGAACTGATCAGTTCCTGTAATAAATGCTTTCTTTCTGTCGTCTCTCTGCAGCAGAGCTGGAAGCAGAGAGTTCTGGATGAATGAAGGTGAAACCAAACATCTGATCTTCTCCAGCATCACATGAGACACTCTGAAGGAAACCTTTCTGACCTTTAGACACAAAACTCACTATTTATTGGAAGAATGAGAAGAAAACGTTTCCACATTTCTCTGGAATCAACTTGTTTTATTGAAGAAACCAAAGAGACAGAACAGCAGACACAGATTTTTCTGATCTAGATCTAAAGCATCTAGAAGAAAACAGCATCAGTTCTAAGTTGATGTTAGTTTCAGTTTTCTTCTCTGGATTCAAAGCCAGAAAACAGAAGCGAGTTCAGTTCACTTCAACCTCAACTGATTTCAACTAGAACAACATTTGTTCTGCAGAACAGAGGAAGAGAAACCAGAACATCCAGATCCATCAATACAGATATTACAGCAGAACAATCAGAGCCCAGAGAAGTTTACATTCTCATCTGGAGAAATATTTCTGTGTCAGAAGAATGAAAGAAAACATCAGCGGTGAAATCCTTCATGGTTCCTGGAACACAGACACAGAGAACTACATTTAAAAAGAGAAAGAAGAGAAGAAGAGAGCAGCAGAGCAGAGACACCAGAACCAGGAACCCTGATCACCCTGATCAACAACCAGAACCAGGAACCCTGATCAACAACCAGAACCAGGAACCCTGATCAACAACCAGAACCAGGAACCCTGATCAACAGGAACCCTGATCAGAACCAGGAACCCTGATCAACAACCAGAACCAGGAACCCTGATCAACAATCAGAACCAGGAACCCTGATCAACCAGGAACCCTCAACAATCAGATCAACAACCAGAACCAGGAACCCTGATCAACAATCAGAACCAGGAACCCTGATCAACAACCAGAACCAGGAACCCTGATCAACCAATCAACAACCAGAACCAGGAACCCTGATCAACAACCAGAACCAGGAACCCTGATCAACAACCAGAACCAGGAACCCTGATCAACAACCAGAACCAGGAACCCTGATCAACAATCAGAACCAGGAACCCTGATCAACAACCAGAACCAGGAACCCTGATCAACAACCAGAACCAGGAACCCTGATCAACAACCAGAACCAGGAACCCTGATCAACCTGATCAACAACCAGAACCAGGAACCCTGATCAACAATCAGAACCAGGAACCCAGGAACCCTGATCAACAACCAGAACCAGGAACCCCAGGAACCCTGATCAACAACCAGAACCAGGAACCCTGATCAACAATCAGAACCAGGAACCCTGATCAACAACCAGAACCAGGAACCCTGGAACCAGGAACCCTGATCAACAATCAGAACCAGGAACCCTGATCAGAACCAGGAACCCTGATCAACAACCAGAACCAGGAACCCTGATCAACAACCAGAACCAGGAACCCTGATCAACAACCAGAACCAACACACTGGATCTATTTGGCTTTACAGAACTCTGCAGACCGATCCAGTACCATAAACCCTGAAACTCCAGCATGTAGCGGCTGAGTGAATGTGGTCTGGACTCTGTGGAGGAGAGTTCTGGTTTCAGAGACGCTGTAGAAGGACAGAACACCTGCTCTGTGATCCAGGTCCACTCCTACTCTGGAGGAACCAGGACCTGAGATGGAGGTCCAGATGTTGTTGTGACCAAATCTATAACCACCTTGGAAACAATTTAATGCCCAAGATTTGTCATTACATCCAAATCCACATTCATTCCCTCCTCCTGTTCTGCTGATATCTTTGTATGCTACTGCTATATAAACCCACCCCCTCCACTCCACCTCCCAGTAACAACGTCCAGTCAGACTCTCTCTACTCAGAACCTGAGACCAATAATCAGTGAATCTGTCTGGATGACTAGAATAAGACTGAGGTTGATTCATCCATGTCACCTTCCTGTTTCCCTCTGATAGTAACAGATAACTGTGTGCTGTGTTTGGGTCCAGTGTGATCTGACATGAATATCCTAAGAACCCAGCTCTGCTCTCTGGTTCTGGTTCTGCCTCAGTCAGTGTCAGTGAGATCTTTGTCCATGTGTCTCTCAGGACGTCCTGTAGTTTGTCTCTGAGCTCTGACACAGCTGCTGTCACATCCTCCCAGCGTCTCAGAGGACGGATGTGGATGGCGGCTGAGGGTGTAGACTCCCTGAGGTCTGACAGTGAGGGGTAGCTGTGGAGAAAGCGGTTGTGATCCTCTGTGTGTGAGAGCTGCTCCAGCTCAGCGTCTTTCCTCTTCAGCTCACTGATCTCCTGCTCCAGCTTCTCCTGAAGCTCTTTGACTCCACTGACTTCAGCTTCCTGCTGGGATCTGATCTGCTGCTTCACATCAGAGCTTCTTTTCTGGATGAGGCGGATCAGCTCAGTGAAGATCTTCTCACTGTCCTCCACTGTTTTCTCAGCAGAGCGATTGATGGCCTCCACCTCCTGCTGAAGCAGCTTCACATCTTTCTCTCTGTCCTGGACTCTCTGCTGGATTTTTCCTCGTCTCTCCTGCAGCTCTCTCTGCCTCTCAGTCCTTTCTGCTGCAGCTGAGACTGTGTCGTGGCCTTTATGTTCATCCACAGAGCAGAGATAACAGATGGACTTCTGATCAGTACGGCAGAACATCTTCATCACCTCATCATGACGAGAGCAGATGTTCTCCTGGAGGTTCTTGGAGGGCTCCACCAGCTTGTGTTTCCTTAATGGAGCTGAATCCTTATGAGGCTGAAGGTGTTTTTCACAATAAGAGGCCAGACAGACCAAACAGGACTTGATGGCTTTCAGTTTCCTTCCAGTGCAGACATCACAGGCCACATCTTCAGCTCCAGCATAGCAGTGGTCAGCAGGAGCAGCTTGGAGTCCAGTCTTCTTCAGCTGCTCCACTAAAGCTGCTAACATGGTGTTCTTCTTTAGAACAGGCCTCGGTATGAAGGTCTCTCTGCACTGAGGGCAGCTGTGGATTCCTCTCTGATCCTCTTCATCCCAGTGGCTTTTAATACAGTTCATACAGTAGCTGTGTCCACAGGGAATAGTCACCGGATCCTTCAGGAGATCCAGACAGATGGAACAGGAGAAGGTTTCTGCGTCCAGCTGGTTCTGCTCCATTTCTGCTCTCAGTCACGGCGACTGTCTGAGTTTCATTTCCTGAAAACAGAAACAGCTCTGAGCTCTGATCTACAAGTCACGTGTCAGAGCAGAGAGGCTGCAGCCAATCAGCTTTCAGCTTCAGCAGATGTTGGTTCCACCCAGAGGAGGGAGGAACATCAGGCTGTGATTCCAGGAAGAGGAGAGCTCTGAAAGTAACACTGGAAGTTTAACCGTCTGCACAACAGTTTTCTGATCTAAACAACTGACTGAGTCTCCACAACTCAGATGTCTTCAGATTTATTTGGTTGCTTCAATTCATTTATCATCCAAAAATAATGTGAAAAACACACACCTCATGTATAAAGTGTGTCTGAGCAGCAAAAAGCTGCAGTGCTTCACGCACAGCTCAGTATATCTAGAAATGAACTTAGTGTGAAAGTGAGCAGCGATCCACACAAACTGCTGAGCTGCTGTGAGAATCTGCAGCAGAAACATTTGAAATCCACAATAAGGAGCTAAAAACCTCTAAATCTCTGCCAATAAAATGAAAGGTGGCTTTATTTAATCCATTAAACTGAAGGAGCATCAAAGCTGATGTTTTTCCTTTGAGGATTTAAAGCTGAACCATGAAACTGAATCACATTTATCTTCATTCATCATCAGAACAGCTAAAAATGATGGAAACATCTTCACACAGCAAATTGAAAAGTCTTCAATAATCTGGTGTTAGTAGACTTTGTTCAAAGACAGTGTTCATTTAGCTCTTAATAGAGTTCTATTCTACAAATAGAACTCTGAGGTGTCACATGTTAGTAGTTCAAATTGAGTGTTAAAAATAGTGTAACATAATAAATGTGGAGGTGCTAAAATGGAAAAAATAACTCTTTGTCTATCAACTCTGAACTCCTATAGTGGATTTGACACATTGACAGACTCCAATGCTACAGGTAGCGAACGAAGCTGAGGGAAACTTTCCTCTCCATTTTGCTCTCATACAGACCCGTTTACTCAGCCTGCTAAATCATTTCTCTCACATGGTTTCAATCTTTGATTTGCTTTCTAACTCTATGGCGTTTTTTGACTCAACATAGAGCCGTGTGATAGACATTAGCTGCATTGCTTTGGTCACAGTCTAATCATGTTTAGCTAACTTGGAATCTATGGAACTATAGTGTTGAACCCTGACAGGACCAGGACCAGGACCAGAACCAGGACCAGGACCAGGACCAGGACCAGGACCAGGACCAGACCAGGACCAGGACCAGGACCAGAACAGGACCAGAACCAGGACCAGAACCAGAACCAGGACCAGAACCAGGACCAGGACCAGGACCAGGACCAGAACCAGGACCAGGACCAGACCCAGGACCAGAACCAGGACCATGACCAGAACCAGAACCAGAACCAGGACCAGAACCAGACCAGAACCACCAGAACCAGAACCAGAACCAGGACCAGGACCAGAACCAGGACCAGAACCAGGAACCAGGACCAGGACCAGAACCAGGACCAGGACCAGGACAGAACCAGGACCAGAACCAGGACCAGGACCAAGACCAGGACCAGAACCAGGACCATGACCAGAACCAGGACCAGGACCAGAACCAGAACCAGAACCAGGACAGACCAGGACCAGAACCAGAACCAGGACCAGAACCAGAACCAGAACCAGGAGGAACCAGGAACCAGAACCAGGACCAGGACCAGAACCAGACCAGACCAGAACCAGGACCAGACCAACCAGGACCAGAACCAGGACCAGAACCAGAACCAGACCCAGAACCAGGACCAGACCAGGACCCAGAACCAGGACCAGGACCAGGACCAGAACCAGGACCAGAACCAGGACCAGAACCAGGACCAGAACCAGGACCAGGACCAGAACCAGGACCAGGACCAGGACCAGGACCAGAACCAGGACCAGGACCAGAACCAGAACCAGAGGACCAGAACCAGGACCAGGACCAGAACCAGGACCAGGACCAGACAAGACCAGGACCAGGACCAGAACCAGGACCAGGACCAGGACCAGAACCAGGACCAGAACCAGGACCAGAACCAGGACCAGAACCAGGACCCAGAACCAGAACCAGGACCAGGACCAGGACCAGGGACCAGGACCAGAACCAGGACCAGAACCAGAACAGGACCAGGACCAGAACCAGGACCAGAACCAGAACCAGGACCAGAACCAGACCAGGAGACCAGAACCAGGACCAGGACCACCAGAACCAGACCAAACCAGGACCAGAACCAGGACCAGGACCAGAACCAGGACCAGGACCAGAACCAGACCAGGACCAACCAGGACCAGAACCAGGACCAGACCAGGACCATGGCCTTGGACTTGGAGGAGCTGATTCTCATCCTGGCCGTTTCCCCCTCGGCTCTGAACCGCCCCAGTTCCTTCTGTAGGTCATGGCAGGAGGGAGGCAGCAGAACCACCTAATCCACAGAAAGTCAGAGTTAGGAGAAAATGTCAGAATTCTGAGATTAGAAGCAAAATTATGACTTTTTTTCACATGATTTTGAAATTAAATTCAGAAATTATGACTTTTTTTCACAGAATTCTGAGAATAAAGTCAGAATTCTGTGATTAAAGTTAGTAAGTAAAAAAATAAAATCATAAATAGTTATATATTCAAACTCTTGGAGGAAGCGGCTTTGTTTTCATAAAAATTGTATAGAGTGAATGTATTGTTTGAATTCATGCTTAAAAGCAGTAATACACGGTTTGGAGCCTCTATATTTACATTTATATATAAAGAACTTTGCAAAGATGAAGATAAAGTCAGAGAAATGAAACAATTCAAAGGAAAACCTGGTTCTTCTTACCCAATTCGTACCATCAGCTCATCTGCACAACCAGATATACATCCCAAAATTAATATTTTTATATACTTTTTATTGATGACTTTAGGTTCACTGTAAACCTGACTGTATAAAGAATCTATATCATTATTCTCTCCATTTTTAAATTCATACAGCTACAAGTTTGACATGTTTTAAGTTAATATAAAGAACTAATATAAATGGAGAAGCACAACCTAAGGAAGAAAAAGACATTTCTAACAACTTTAACAACTTAAACATGAAGTTCTCTGGTCTACAGTGTAATATTAATGTACTGATAAGAGTTGGCCACCAGGAGGCGACATTGTTCTATTCAAGTGTGTGTGGCAGAGACATTGATTAAAGTAGAGTTTGAAAACAGCCCCCAGCTCTAAACATGCTTAGAGGAAGATAAAAATGAAAGATATTCATCCAGCTGAAGCTGTCAGGCAATGTTTATGAGAACTGGTCAGCATTTAGTCAGAGCTTTGAGCTCTATCTGTTTGAAATAGGGCCAGACGATGGTGCCAACTGCAGATAGAAAGTATTACTAACAGTAGCAGGCCTGGATGTTAGCAGTTCTGAAGTAGGAATTCTAGGATAAGAGACCAAATCGTCATCGGAGAGAAAGATAAAAGATAA
>JAGKQL010000057.1:2436789-2465950 GCA_018398635.1 Cyprinodon brontotheroides
GTAAAGCGGGAGAAACGCCGCTAGGGTTTACCGCTTACCCATTATTGGCGTCACTGCTGGAAGAAAAGCGGTCTCATTGAAATCTGCCTTTTTTTGTACACCATATTTTAAATGCTGAATCTTTTTACACAAATTTGACTGCGAATGTGTATGCGACCTTTTGGTGAACTCAGGCCAAAGCAATCAGCACACTCGATGCAGGCGAGCAGCTTCTAGCCAATGAAATGAGCTCATTTTGGTCACGTGAACAGTTGAAGCGACTGAATGAAGCTGAATGAGGAAATATTCTTGCTAAATAGATATGATTACAAACCGTCAGCTAGCTGCTAATAGATGTCGGCCATTAGAGTTTTCCATCTAATGCAGGATTCCTGCGGATTCCTTAAAAAGTCTTAAAAGACATTGAATTCTTCAAAATAAAACTAAGGCCTTAATTGGTATTAAAATGTTTTAAATTAGTCTTTTGTAGGTCTTAATTTTAAAACATCATAAAATAGGATTATTTTTATTACGATTTATTTATGTAATCTAAATAAAAGCGTTAAAATTGACTTTTTTTAAATTAAATAATACTTGGCTCTCCATTATTGGTTCCGTCCGATAAGCGGAACCAATAAAAGCGCTTGTTGCTTCGGGACATTTGGGAGATGCACCATTTACTAAAATTGTAACGAAATGTGACTGTAAATTGTCTCCAGCCAAGAGTTTCCTCCATGGCTAAAACCAGGGAACATACATGAGGCTCAGTGGATTTAGTGCAAGAAGTCATTCAAGCTCAGAGCGATGGGAATTAAGGCAGTGGAGTCGCAGCACATGCGAAGCACGAAACACAAAGCGTCAAAATGGAGTTAGAGAGAAACAGCCGGTATTTCTCAGTTTAGTTCCACCCTTGTCTCTGCAAGCGCCTCCACTTATCACCAAATCAAACATACTAAGAAAACCATACAAGGAAAAATAGCTGCAAAAAGACTTAGCACTGGTTATGTTGGGGCTTTAAAACTGATTTGTTTTGTTCCCTGCTAAAACAAAGTTTGTGAATTCAGTTAAATTGTTCAAATATATCTGTCATTTTGTGTGTTTTTAGCTTTCTTCCTGTATGGGAAGCTTTTCAACATTTGAAACATTAGTGCAGTGGTTTATGTTAAAATAAACCTTTGGGTTAAGTTGTCGCTAGCAGGTTTTTCTTTGTGTTTTCTTGTAAATTTGGTCTTAAATTTTTATTTCAAGTGGCATTAAAAAGTTTTAAAAAGTCTGGAATTTAACTTGCCTTATGCTGTAGGAAGCCTGTAATGGGACTGGGTGAAATAACTGAGCCGATCAAAGCTAGTGCGGCACCCCCCTCTGCCAAGGCTCTTGGTTTGATCCGGAAGAAGCGGCCGGTGGCAAACTTTGTATTTTTTTGACCAAATGAGCTCATTTCATTGGCTAGAAGCTGCTCGACTGCATCGAGTGTTGATTGCTTTGGCTTGGGTTCACCAGAAGGTCATAAACGTTTGCAGGTGGGTTAGGGTTAGAGATTCACTTATATTCTTTGTTTTTGCAGACAATTTCTTTTGTAGCGGAATTTTTTGCAGCTGGATTTTTACCAGATAAAAATTTTGTGTATTTTTTATTTTTTTTGCAGCTTCAAAATTTTCAGCATATAAAAATTCAGTGTAAGGAATTCAATGTGTTAAAAAAAAGTGTTTTGGTGCTAAACAGAGGGAGGTGTTACTATATTTGGGCAAAAATGTCCGCTTCCGGACTCTGTGATCACAATAAAAACTATTCTTAACATTATTTTTACTGATTAACATTAAATCGTATTAGTTTTGGGTCTAAATAATCATCCATTGATTATTCCTTGTTTTTAATCATGCTTATGGGTAGAAAATGCTGCACTTTTTAAAGATCAATAAGTGACAGGAATATAAATCTCCTTGAAGAATTTCTGGAAGGTTCCAGGCAGCCTCGGACCATCACACTGCCACCTCCGTGCCCGGCTGTTACTGTGAGGTTCTGTTTTTAGCAGAGCAGCAGCTCTGACCTCCCAGTTCCTGCTTCATGATGTCAGACCCGTGTTGTCCCGCAGGCGCCCTGGCTGCGCTGCTGGTGGGCTGCCTCCCCGTGTCCTGGGCCCGCTGGGGGGAGCTGCTCCTCTGGATCCTCTCCCTGCTCATGGCCGCCTGCGTGTTCGTCATGACGCTGCCAGATAAAAACATCTGGGTGTGCTACAGCTCCTACGTGGTCTTCAGAGCCGTCTACATGCTTCTCATCACCGTGGCAACGTGAGTGTCCCCTCCCACCGTGCGGATTCGGTTTCCTCCTGTAGAGATAAAGCAGAACTTTAGTTAAGCAAGTCCAGATTGCAGCTGTTGCTCCATCAGAGGCTTCCTGCTGCCTTTGAACACCAACCGGATAAAACCGGTCCAGTCCTGTTCCCATCAACGTTTTGGAAGCATTGCATCAGAAGAGCTGAATAGAAACAACAGAAATCTGCTTCCTAAACTAGTTTAAAAGGTTTTTTATAATGATTTAGAAACATTTAAAACTAAATGTTCATAAGATGGAAACACGTCAGATAATATATCTAATTAAATGAGCAAAATACTCATTCTGTTGGCAAATAATCTTATTTACCTGCTCAAATTACACTAAATACACTTAATTTAAGACATTTCGATTCATTTCTAGATCTTTTTTGCTGCGTGAAAATAGAAAAACGGACAGTTCCTTTCAAACAACATAGAAGTTTAAAGGAATAAATCAGATTTAATAAAATAAATGAATTAAAACCAAATAAAAAAAGACTTGCTCTGTTTTTGCATTTCTGGTTGTCTTTTATTTGTTTTAATTCATTTATTTTAAAGTTCAATGTAGTTTTGTTCAGTTTTACCTGATATTTGCAGCCCTTTGTGGCAGCTGTGGTTGTTTAAAGCTGCTTTATAAATAAAGATCAGTTGAATTTAATGGATAAGGATGATATGAAATCCTTTTTTTTTTCTTTTTGGCTCAAAGTAACGATTGTTGGGTAGCTGTTGATTTAATGTTACATTATAAACAATCACCACCAATCTTTCTGTTAACTTACCGTAATGTCTTTCTGTTGAACTGCGACGTGTCTCTTCAGGTTTGTTGTGTTTTTTCCAGCTACCATGTGGCCACATTCCTTCCCTTCCACTAAAATCAAGCATTTGGTTTTGTTCTCCACTTCAATGAAGTGAAAACGTGTCCATAGATCACGTCTCCTCTCTTGTCCCGTAAGCTCCGGGTAAAAGCATGTTTTACTTTAACCTGTCGCCGCCGCCTCTGTGTCCCGCTCCAGGTTTGAAAGTGAGAATTTTCGTCTCGTCTTTGTTCGTAAACTAAAATGTCCATAGATTTTAGCCCCCGTCTTTATTTACCGGAACTGCATTTTCGTCTCGTCTTTATTAGCCCACTAAAATTATTTCTGATTTACTCCCAGTTATTATTTATTAGTGGGGATTTTCGTCTCGTCTCGTCTAGTTTTCGTTCGGTGAAAAATGTGCGTTGACGAAAATATTGTCGTCTAGTTTTCGTTAATGAAATTAACACTAATGCAGAGGTTGTATCACAAACAGCAAAGGTGTTGGGAAGAGCTGGTAAAGCAACCAGGAAATACAAGAACTGGTTTGGGGGGAGGTAACAGGAAATCAGCTGATTTATCACGGTTGGAAAACCTTTGTGTTCGGTCTAATGTTGCTGAAATGGATACACATGAGGATGTTTTCTGAGCAGAGATATTTCACTGGATGCAGCAAAAGAGGATGAAATAAAAAGCTGGAAACAAAACCAAGTGTTTGAAGAAGTTCAGGGCAAAGGTCAAAAGTGTATCTCTACTCGCTGGGTGTGCACTATGAAAGAAAGTGAAACTGGATTAGTACCAAAAGCAAGGCTTGTTGCACAGGGATTTGAAGAACTACAAGTTTCTGACTTACAAAAGGACTTACCTACCTGTGCCTCACTGAGACTCCTAGTGGCAGCGATTTGTCAGAAACAATGGAAACTTCACTCCATGGACATTAATCTGCTCTCCTACAAGGAATGGAACTATGCAGAGACATTTTCATCAAACCACCTCCGGAGGCTAATAGCACAGGTGTGCTTTGGAAAGTGAGAAAATGTGTGTATGGTCTAGCAGATGCTTCATTGTATTGGTACAATGACTCTTTACACAAAGTAAAGAGCATCGTGTTAGAAGCAGTAGGTGTGTCTAAGGTTGATCCTGCAGTTTTCTACTGGTTTGATGAGAGCAAGAATATTATGGGTGTCCTTGCTTGTCATGTTGATGATTTTATAAGAGAAGGATCCCAAATTTTTTCAGAGTCAGTCATATCGAACCTTAGATCACCGTTGAATATGATCATGAAGCTCATGAAACCTTCTCCTATGTAGGTTTGGACCTTGTTACTTAGGGTACCAAAGTTAAGATACATCAACAGACACATCCAAAACCTGCAGCCTATCAACCTCTCACCCTCTGGAGCAGTAGGGTCAGCTTCCCCCCTCACTGAGGAGGAGAGGGAGCAGCTCAGGTCAAAGATTGGCCAACAAGACAGGGCAGGCCTGATGTCATGTTTGATGCAAGTAATTTGGCATCCAGTGTCAAACAGGCCACAGTACAGACCATATGTGAGGCAAACAGAGTTGTGTGGAAACTCAAAGCCAAGTCAGTTGAACTGAATTTTCAGCATCTTGGGGAAAACGGTAACTTAAAGATAGTTTAAGTTGTGGAAAGTCTTTATGGCAAGATATCCAAAACTGGGTGAGTGTCCCGTAGGCATCGCGGGGCACCGCCCAATCACTGATACTCTGGAGGGAGAAACACAGGTAAGTGACCACCATCATCTGCAAGGGGGATGATCATCCGAGTGAGTCACTTACCTGGTTTAACAATCCAGTCCATCCTCTCCGAGGAAGGCAGGCTCCAGCCGATGCGCTGAGGAACGAAATGCGCCGCAAGGAGCCGCTCAAAGTCTCCCCGACGCAGCAACCCTAGTGAACAGGCAAAAACTGATCCTAGGAGCCAGGCTTACGGGACTAAAACTGACCTCCCACGCATTCCAAACCAAAACCTTTAGGGCTCCGCAGAAAAGGGCCAGAAACCGAGGTACCCCCCTACAGGGAGCAGGTGAATAAGATAAATGATCATTAGAGAGCGGGGACAGAACAGCAGGTGAATGAAATCAGCAATCAGATCAGCAACTGGGGCTAAGATCATGAAAAGAGGAGCTTTGATTTAATTCAAGGGTTCTTTAGCACCCCCAAAATGGGCCAGCAACGCCTATGGTTCTGATTCCTGGTTGATGGGGCAGGTGTTGTAAATGAAACGGTGCCCAGTGCTTGAAAGAGCTCCTGTGTGTGTCGCTGAATGGGTTCATTGATGACTGAAAGTCTAATCAACCAAAACTTTCCTGACCCCCATGCAGTACCTCCGTGGACCTCCTAGGGATTGCAGACCCCCTGTTAAATTAAGCCATAACGATGCTTTTATTGGGCTACTCTACAAAGCCAGGAGCTCAACCCTACTCCAGACATTTTGAATTGAAAAAGCTTCCTGGATGGGAAGAGAAAGGTCTTCAAAGTCCAGGGGATTGTTATTAACTTAACTATTTTAAAATAATTGTAAAACATAATTTCTAAGTTTATTGAAAGAAAAGTAGCTCTAAAAACCTATTTCTTTGTTCTTTAATGTGTCACTCTGTTGTCAAAAATTTTATTCAAATATTCTTTATAAAAACCACTAATAGACCGGTATTTGTCACAATACGTTAGTTTTTGGTATCACTTTTAGCCACTATTAAGAGCCATTGGAGAAAGTCCAAAGAGCCACAGGGTGGAGACCCCTGCCACATTTACATCACCAGGAGCCGCTCAGATTCAATATGCATCTAATTACCAGATAAAATAGAGCATAAAGCATGAAAATTAAATATATCACAATCACCAGAGATGCTGATTATTTATAAACTAAATCCATCCTTCTGTCTTTTGTGCAGGAAGCCTTAGTGTCTCTATTTAGTATCAGCCATTGAAGCCAGAAACACTTTGGAGAAAAGCTAATCTAAAACGCAGACAGTCACTAGCTTAACTGGCTGTAAACGTTTAGCTCTAACTGACGAAAGAAAAATGCTGACATAGGGGGCGGGACCTCTAAATCTGAAACCTGATTGGTTGTAGAAAATGTTCCACACTAATATTGTTAAGGTAACATCAGCAGCTCTGCTGATGCTGAAGGCCCTGGGCAGATTAGATTGACATAGCAACACACTGAGGCTGAAATCTGATTGGACGAAAAATATAATAACCAGATAAATGTAATGGAGGTGGCGCAGCCAAAAGAAATGCTACGAAATAAAGAAAACGGATTGTTTGATATAAGTAATACAGTTGGAAAGAAGGAAATTAAAGTTTAGGTTGTGAATGTTCTGATTGATTTGAAGGCTTTGAAGGCCCTAACAACCAACCACTGCATCTAAAGAAAGGTTTGCTTCCTGATCCCCAGCTACCAGATAGCAGCCAGCCTCAGCATGCAGAGGTACGCTCTGGTGTTTGGAGTCAACACCTTCGGGGCTCTGCTGCTCTGGACTCTGATCACTGTGATTGTGGTGGACTCTGCCGGGCTGGGCCTGGACGTCTTCACGCAGGTAAGTCTTTGGTTTTGTGGAGAAAGAACCCAGTTTTTGTTCCTTTGTGACCCGTGTTGATTTCCTCCTCCAGTTCCTCATCTACGGAGGCTACTTTACTGTTATATCTGTCATCTTCCTGCTGGCCGGGCTCTACAGAGTGTTCTCCTCCAGGCGCTCGAAGCTGGACCTGACGGAGGTCCACGGAGAGTCTGATGCACCGCTGAACGGCAATGTTACAGTCACTGATTCATCTTGAAAAGGGGAAGTTGCATCACTTGGAGCAAACTGAATAGGCGCCTCTACTGGTGTCAGCGTGTGCTGTTCCCCAGATCTACTTTTCATCTTTCATACTCTACTTTATATTTCTAGTTGGGCTGGGCAGTTAATTGCATTTGCAATATAATTGCAATTTAAGAAATCGCAATTTCAAAATCGCAATTTTAGTCAAGTTATATGTAACAAGACTAATAACCACATATCTTTTCCTTGCTCCAGCACTTTGTGGTGCTCAAATGTTTATAGTAGATTTGCTGCCTCAAAAAAGCAAAGAGAAACTTCTAGCTAGCACTCTGATCTATGCTAGCACGTAGAAGTTAGCACTTTTCCAAACAGAAGTCACAATAAAGTTCCGCAACAACAGACTTTAGACAAGCAAGCTTTAAAGGTCATTAAAAATTAAAACCCTGGTGTGAAACATCTACACACTCTTGATGAGTGCAAAGGAATATCGACAAAAACAAAAAACAAAAACACATTGGTTGAAAATAATCGCAATTTTGGTTTTTTGGCAAAATCGTTCATCCCTAATTTCTAGTAATTCTGAGTCACACAGACCTAAAAAGACCCGCTGCCATCTTCATTTGTAAATATGCGGATATTTGTTTTTGGCCACTTTGGTTAAAAAAAAAAAAAACTCAATATTTTGCCTCAAATTGTACCTTTTTTATAGGCGGACAAAAAATTGCTGAAAACTGAGGCATGTGACGATCATCGGTCAGAAGTGATTTGGTGAAAAATGAGAAAAATCTAGACTTCTAATTTTATGATGCAGTAGATCCACCACTTGCTAGCAGCAGCGTTGCTAAGCGACGGTGGAACAGATAGGATTACGATCCGACAGTAACTAGGTCTGGGGAAACCATCCTGTCTGCCAGTTGGTAGTCGTACCTGAAGCGGCACCAGAGTGCATTTGGAAGCGGACCAAGACCACATCAGAAAGCGGGTCTCGACCCGGTCGATTAGTCCGGGCTGAAGTCTAATGCTCTTTAGTCACACTTTCAAAAAGGTCCAGCCCTAATCCAACAGGTGTGAAAATGTTCTAATATGTTAATCAGTTTCCGTTAATTTTTTGGGCCAATTGAGTCTAAAGAAATGACCTGTTGCTGGATAAATAGTGAAGGGATGAAGTAGAGCACACTGACTGAAACTGTTTCAGATTCTGGTTTGGACAGTTTTGATTCCACTGGTTTGGAATTTTTGAGTCTATTTAACTGTGTCAAATGGGCAGATCTCCGTATGATCTGAGATTCCTATCCACAAAACAAAAGAAACCTTTAGATCCTGGTTACCTCACTGGCTCTTCCCACCTAATGGGTGTCTGAAAGGTCCGTTGAAGTCCATCATTGCATTGGTGGAGAAACATTACTGCTGCTTTAACGCAGCTGGACTTTGAATATATTATAAAGAGCAACAATTGCATCTTGGTAAGCTGCTGTATCTCTATAGTGTTTATTATAACTCAGTGACCTCTACTGTTCCAGCCGGACTGATGAACAAAAAAGGCTAAAGAAAGATTCGGACAATGCTTCTATAACATACTGGATTAGGAGCAGTTATTCCCTGAAAATCTCCTTGCTAATCAGATTATTAGCTACGGCAGAAAACCGCATTAACTCAAACTTAGTTTCTAATGCCGTTTGCTGATCTCTGGATGCCATTTCTTCGTCTTTCTAATTATTCATCACTTTTTACCGTTACAGTAGATTTAAACGGGATAATTTTCCCTAAACGGCTAATAGATTATCACCTATATTCTCTATTATATAGGTAGCCTTTTGCAAAAATATAAACCTGGAGTGAAAAAAAAAATCAGTTTCAGGTAGTTGGAATATTACAAACTCACACAAAGTGAATTTTAATTCTTGATATACTTTTTATTTAATCTTCATCCTTTGATAAGATTTAGGTTTCTTGCAACCAAGTGGAACAAAAATATCCTGTTACTTTAGATCAGTTCTGCATTTTAAGCATGTTTCTCATATTACTTTGTTTACATTTTGTTTTTGAGGTACAATTTACTACGTTTCGTTTTTGTGATAAATCTCTGGAATATTTAAAATTTCATGGAGGGAGGGCTAAAAAATGTTAAAATCTAGAACAGCTATCTATTTTCCAGTTGGCATAGAATCCTGGACGAGCCCCCAAAACATGACCAGCCAAAACCAGCTTGTCTAAATTCTAAATGATTAACATTGAACAGGGATAAGTTTATTCTGTCAAATTCTGACATTTTCTCACAGTTTTCCAGTGAGGATAGGTAACGATTCGCTAATTATCCAAATTTTAACAGTTTAAAATGACCAGAATTACATTATGCTGCAGAAACGAATCATCCAAACCTTATTTTATTAGTTTTTAAAAAACACATTGAATACATACAGTATTGGAACTGATAACTGTAGCCTCCAGCCTTACTAGATTAGATTTAGTGTAAGCAATAATACTTTGTGATATCTAATGATTAATACTGTTAATAATTCTTGTTTAACTAACTTTAAATTGTGATTGGTACGAAAGCATAAACATACATCATTCAGTGTTTGTGTGCTGCAACAAAAATGGTACCATTTGTTAGCAGCTGGTACGAGTGTATGTCTGTATCTATATTTGTTTCTCCCACTGTAAAATTTTATTGCACTATCAACAAAGATTTATATTTCCATGTTGGAAGCACTGGTGCAGCCAAGCACAACTGAAGTCTGTAGGTTTTAGCGAACACTACACCGTTAATCTGGAGGTGATATGATGCACCTTTGTGTTTTAGCTGCTGATTTCTTCGTTTGTGGTGCGTTTAAGTGCCTAAGAGATAAAATAAGCCTTGGGTTTGTTTATTTTTGCTTTATTTGGTGACAAATTGCACAGTTAAAACCTCCAAAGCTGTTACGTAACAATTCAAAAACTTTCAGTTGAAAGGTCCGCATAAGATCCATAGGAGCCTTCTACCAGAAGGGTTCAGGGTGCTTTAAAAGGCCCATAATGAAGGATACTCATTTTCTGCCCCAAATCAAATCGACAAATTAGCTTAAAAAAGGTACGAAATCTGTTTCTAAATTATTTGATTTCAGGGTAAAGCCTCCCAAACAAGTATTCATAGATGAAAACGAGCCGAGTTTAACATCAGTCAGGCCCAAATAATAAGAGCCTGTCTGACAACTTGAAGTAGGCATATATGTGTGATATAAAACACTGGACTCTAATTTATAAACGTATTACAATAATGAGGAAAAATAGCCTTTGACATCTGCTGTAGCAAAAAGGAAACATTTCACATTCCCAAGGTTTTAATAATAAAAAAGCACTTAATTAGATAAAATGTTTTATTTTTTTAAACCAGCCTTTGCCATGAATTCATCTGAAGACAGAAAAGCTTTTATTAAAAAATTCCTTTGTCCTCCGCAGTCATAATGGAAGACGTAAAATTAACAGATCTAACCTGAAGCAAATAAATACCAGCTGTGGGAACGCAGCTCTAGAAGTAGATGAAATAGATTAGCCATGATTGGGATTTACCTTCCATAAACGGGCCGTTTCCGTTGACTCATCCGACGTGAATGTACAGGACGCCATCGTTTTATCACTACACACGGACGCATCTATGAAGTGTCCTAACTATCTGACACGTTCTCGTGTTTTTTAGTTTAGCAGAAGCTTCTTATTTATTTCTCTGTAATCCTTTGAGGTCAACCTGGCAGGGCGTGTGTGAAAGTGTGAGTGAAGAAGTTGCACTGTTACCTGAAATCTGGATTCTGCAGAACTTTTCTATGCAAGACGAGAGCCAGCCAAATGTTTTATACCCGTGTTGTTCTTTTTATAATCATATGATGTATATTTAATAAATTCCTTTAAATAACGTGTCGTTGGTTTCATCCATGATCAGATGACGGGTCTGGTAAAGTACTTTAATATTAAGCTAGTTGTATCCAGTAAAACCCAGATATTCACACAACTTCTCTGTTTAAAGTTTGAATTCAGAGGAAAAAACATATTAAACACATAAAAATTTAAAATTAGTAAACTTTTTTTTTATTTTCTCAGTAGCCCAAATGCACTTCCATAGTAAGGTTTTATGTAATCTTTAATAAAAGTTCATCAAATTACGATACAAGGATGTGAGGATGTAACAAAGTCCAGGTTCTTTCATACTGCTAAAGCTTCAGCACCAGATTCCCTTCTTCATCAGTTCAAACCAAGGTGCATCATGGGTAAACCGAAGCGTCATCATCTTTCCAGAGGTGCGTGGTCTTCAGGTTTGGGTTAAGCTGAGGAGAAGAGCTTCAGGAAAGACTCCAGATGACGGTGAGGGCGGCCATGATGCCGTTTAGAAGAGCAAGACCAAAGCTGAGGTTAAACCCGCGGCTGGAAGCATCTCTGCACCGAGAAACAAACTGGTCAGATAACGGAGACAGAACCGACCCCCGAGCTTCACGCTGCGGTACCTGACATCCGGCAGCGACAGCAGGCCGGGCAGCCCCCCGCCAGGCTGGAAGGAGTCCAGGTAGGTCAGGATCCACGAGGAGATACAGGAGATGCATCCCACAAGGGTGGAGATCACCAGGATGCTCCAGAAACCTGGACGACAGCAGATTATTAGAGGGGGAGGTTTGGTCTGACAGAGGAGACCTGTCCATCTGAACAGAGCCTGGGATGAGTTCAGGGAGGACGTTCAGATCAGACGCTGATGGAGACACTCACCCAGAATCCTCTCCTCAGTCCCGTTCTCTCCTCTCAGCCTCTCTGCTCGCAGATCTGAAACATTCAGCAGAGGTTAGAACATCTGCAGACCCCAGCAGGGCCGTAACTACCGCTGAAGACATTTTATTCATTTCCCCCCCAGCGGGGCCGTAACTACCGCTGAAGACATTTTATTCATTTCCCCCCCAGCAGGGCTGTAACTACCGCTGAAGACTTTTATTCATGCTTAAATTTTGATTTAAACTAAATCAAAGTGAAACCGACTGTAGGACGGTGATCCTGGGATCAATTTAAACTTGCAGGTGTTTTATATTTAAAGAGCCAAAAGTAGCGCTACTGTTTAATCGTCATCATCAGGGCCGGAGCTAAATTAGGGGCCAGTGGTGGCCATAGCCACCCAATGATTAGCCACCCATGTGGACATATTTCACATTTCATTAATCCTAATCGGAAAGTTCAAACTAATTTTACATTTTAATAGTTTTATATTAACAATAAACAAAGTTAATCACTCTAGAAAATGCTAATATTTATGATGATAAACAATTCATGATCTTTTAAGGACTAGTTTTCTTTGAGAAACAGGAAGTTCTGTGTATCTGCAGTCATCTAGGAGTCTTCAGTGAATCCATGTAATGAAGGTATTAGTTTATATTAATATCAATAATAAAATAAATCAATAATAAAATTATAATCAGAATTTTTTTCCACAAATCCAGGTATGAAATGACAATGAATAGACGTTCATCCTGGAATTCAAAGCTGAAAATTCTGACTTTAATCTCAGAGATTTGACTTTTTTCTTTAAATTGTGACTTTAATATAAAAATTCAGACTTTATTCTCAGAATTCTGACCTTTTTCTCAAATTTTTGACATTTTTTTCTTCAGAATTCTGACTTAAAGGAATAGTACACCCAAAACATGATTAGCCTTCATTTTCTACTCACCCCCATGCTGAACAACACTCCTGGAGTACTTTTTTGATATCTCAAATGCATCTGGAGATCTGGGAGGCTTCTTGCTGTCTGCTGACATTCAAATAATGGAGGTCTATGGCACCCGAGACAGAAAGGTCCTATAAAGTCCGGCCAAAACATGTCAAAATTCCTCCATACTGCTTTCGTCCAATGTATTCCAAGTGTCCTGAGTGGGTAGCATCGCGTGTCCTCCATTATTTGAATGTCAGCAGACAGCAAGAAGCCTCCCAGATCTCCAGATGCATTTGAGATATCAAAAGTACTCCAGAGTGTTGTTCAGCATGGGGTGAGTAGAAAATGAAGGCTAATCATGT
The DNA here is from genome assembly GCA_018398635.1 of Cyprinodon brontotheroides. Lineage (NCBI taxonomy): Eukaryota > Metazoa > Chordata > Actinopteri > Cyprinodontiformes > Cyprinodontidae > Cyprinodon > Cyprinodon brontotheroides. Next base: position 2,449,683 of record JAGKQL010000057.1, read on the forward strand.
TTTGGGTGTACTATTCCTTTAAATCTCAGAATTTTTACTTTTTCACAATGTTCTGATTTTTTCCTGAGAATTCTTACTTCTTTCCCAAATTATATGTTTCCAGTAACCCTAATCCATTCCAAAGTCAGAATTCTGAGATCAAAGACAGAAAGACAAAACTTTCCCCAAATAAAATAAAAATGTTTACTTGTTTTTTTTTTTTCCTTCCAGGGACCCAAACCTGGAAAAGTTTTTACTGCAAGATTCACCATTGTTCTTCAAAAAGCCTAAAAAATGTTAATTCCTTTTTTTTTTGGTCTTTGAATGGCCCTAATCACTACGGCGTATTAGGGCCAATCAGAGATGAAAAAAAATAGGAATTTAAATGTTTCAGTTTAAAGTGCAATATTTAGGAGAATACACATGCAAATGTTCAAGTAAAACAACCCAAATTTATGGGATTATAAATTTAGAAGGAAACAAGAAACAAATGTAAGAAGATAAAAAGGAAAATTTACAAGAAAAAAACCTGTAAAATTTACGAGATTATAAAGATGCAAATTTAGAAGTAAAAAGTCGAAAATTTACAAGACTAGAAGGAAAATTTACGAGATTATAAAGATGCAAATTAATAAGGAAACAAGGAGCAAATGTATGAAGATAAAAAGGTAAATTTTCAAGTAAAAAAACAGCCTTCTTTACGAGATTATAAAGATCCAAATCAAGAAGTAAAAAGTAGAAAATGTACGGGGCTAAAATGCAAATTTACAAGCAAAACATGCATGTTTATTAGATTGAAAGCGTACAAATTTACGAGATGAAGATGCAAATTTAGAGGAAAACGACGAGCAAATTTATGAGAATAAAAAGGTAATTTTACAAGAAAAAAGCACAAATTTACGAGATTATAAAGATGAACATTTAGAAGTAAAAAGTAGAAAATTTAAAAAAATAATTTTTAAGAGACTAGAATGAAAATTTATGAGAGAAAAAAACATGCATATTTACAAGATTCTAAGCATGCAAATTTACGAGATTAGACTTAACTTGCAAATTTATGTATCATTCATTTTTGCCTAAAAGAAGAGGTCATCGTATCATTCCTCAATGAATTTCCTCACAATTCTGACTTTAATCTCAGAATTCTGACTTTTTTTCCACTCAAAATTCTGACTTTAATCTTGAAATTCAGACTTTTATTTCTCAAAGTTCAGACTTTAATCAGAATTCTGACTTTTTTCCCCTCAAACTTCTGACTTTGATCTCAGAATTCAGACTTTTTTTGTCTCAGAATTCTGACTTAAATCTCAGAATTGTGACTTTTCTTTCCTATATGATGTTTTCCAGTGGCCCTGACTGTTTTCCCTAATCTTAAACCTACATGAAGAGGAAATCGCGTCATTCCATCGCTAAAGCCCATCAGTTAATGATGCATTTGCACGTTTTGCACGTGCTTTATGTAGAATACTATACCATGCATTATAATCTCGCATTGTTTCGAAAATGACATGTTTAAATCTTGCAAATTTGCTATTTTCTTCTCCTAACTTTACATGTTTTGTATCGATTTGCTACTTTTTCTCTTATATTTGTTTGTTTTAATTTTGTAAGTTTGTTTTTTACTGTAAATTCGCAGGTTATTGTAAAAATGCTACTTTAAACTCAGAAATGTTATTAATTTATGTGAACCCTGTGGAGAAAATGAACGCATTAACCTGCCTGCCTGGGGCCCCGGCCCCCCGCATGCCCCTACCTCTCAGGATGGGGTAGATGAGGCCGCAGAAGGAGCCCGCTGCCGCCACCGCTGCAGCTGAACCCAGAGCCGACAGAGAGACCGAAAACCACGGCGTGACTCCGCCGCCTCGCGGCCTCCCACTGAGCGCGCGCGCGGACATGATCCCGGAGAGCCTGGATGTGGAGAGGTCAGACCGAAGCGCGCGGCATGACAGAGCTCTTCCGGTTCTGATTCGGTTCTCTGACCGCTGGGCCTCAAATCCAGGAAGCAGCCTGGGTTCTTCCGCTTAAAAGAATGTCCTCCCCGAGCTTCCGTACACAGTCACTGATGACAGTTTGGTTTCCTCATTGGACGCTTAGCGTGCCTTGAGGGCGGCCATCTTGGGTCAGACCACAGTTCAGACAGCTGCTGTCAGAATGAACAGGAGACTCCTTAGATCTGATTTTAATCAATGAAAGAGTCAAAGATAATATTACAATAATCTCTAACAACCTTAAAGGAACAAAAATAATTCTAAAATAACCTTTCAGTTAGATTACATAGATTTATTCCGACTAAAACTGTTTAAACTGAACTCAAACTAGATGAGATATATGCAAAGTTATATAGTTCATAGTAAATATTAATATGAAAAACACAATATTACAATATTTTTTGTTTACATAAGTTTGTCTAAACCTTTTCCAAAAAATATTTTCAATCTGTTTTTTTTTCTCATCATTATTTATGCATGTGTGATATATAATATATATATATATATATATAGACTCCTTTGTGTGTTTCATATGGATATTTACTTGCAAACTATATAACTTTGCACATATCTCATCCAGTTTGAGTTCAGTTTCAATAGTTTTTAATCTGAATAAATCTATAATCTAAATAAAAAGGTCATTTTAGAATTAGTTTTGTTCTTTTAAGCGTTTTGACATAGCAGAGATTATTGTAATATTATCCCTGACTCATTTTTTATGTGAATAAAATGAGATCTATTAATCTCCTGTTCATTCTGACAGCAGCTGTCTGAACTGTGGTCTGACCCAAGATGGCCGCCCTCTAGGCACATCCAATGAGGTGTGTATGTGTTTGTGTATGGTTTTCCTGGTTCCAGACTCTTTTTACAGTTATTAATGTAAAAAAAAAAAAGGTTAGATAAACATCTAATGAATAGCAGAGGTGATATTACATTATGAAGAGATGAATAACAGATATAATTTAAAAGGTTCTTTTAAAGTTCAACCTTCATTAAAAAAAATGAACCCCTAGGGAATGAATACTCAACAAAAAAGCAACATCCTATAGTTAATATAGGATCTCTGCAGGTCCTGCAAACAGAGACCATTTGGTTTTAGAAAATTAAACAGTCACATTTATACCAACTAATCTCCCAAAATAATAATAAAAGTTTAAGTAATAAAAAAATTATTTAATTATTATTTATTTATTTTTGTGTTATGAAGAGCAACACTTTAGGGGTAGAGGGTCTATTCTGTAAAACGCTTTTTAGTCTCACAAAGAAGTTTTTTAAAGTATCATTTTTGGATTTCGTTTTGTTTTTATTTCCCTTTATAAATTATATTCCACGCAATGATTGAACATAATTCACCCCACATGATACAAGATGAATTAAAAAAAGTTGATTCCACCTGGAGCAGTTTTATAATAACAGTAGAGACTTTATTTCATTAAAATATGACTTTTTTTTTCTTTGAAGGTGAATTTGGAGGCCTGCCCTGATCATGCCTGATTACCGTAAATTCTCTAAACGATATCTGAATATCATGTTCAATCTGTGTTGTCATATCTGTATACCGTTGAGTCATTTCCTTTTTTTGTTTAAAAAAAAAAAAATCAATTTAAAGATATCTGGTAAAAAAAGTATAGGAGGGGGAAAAGTCAGGGAAACAAACCCTTAAAGGGACGGCGTGTAACAAATTTGGCCTGTGTTTAATCAGCCAAAATAAAGTGTTGCTTTAATAATAAGCCCCTCAGGGCTGCGTCCTGAGCCCCCTGCTGTTCACCCTGATGGCACACGACTGCGTCCCCAGGTTCACCACCAATCACATCATGCAGTTTGTAGAGCACCAGGGGCGGAGCTAGATGGGGGGCCATGGCCACCCCTACCATTTTTTCTTCCTCTAATACAGACAATGGAAGCAGTAATACTCTCAATTTTTCATATATCAGAAATTACTTGACAAAAAAAACACTGATTAATTATGCACATTAATATACTAAAATTAACGATTCATGCTCTTTTCAGAGCTAAATTTTGTGTTTTATGGGGTAAAGAGAAAATGATGTGTCTGCAAATCATCTGGGAGTCATCGATAAATAACTATTTTAATAAAAACTTATTAAATAATCAATTTATGTAGATATAAGTACTTGTAAATATTAATTTTATGCAGAAGGATTATTGATAAAAGTAGTTAAGTAATGACAATGGAAAAGATGTTTGCCCCAGAACTCAAACCTGAAAAAAATGTATCCACTATACCTTGTATCTATGCACATTTTTTTAATAATTGTGTCTATTTGTTAGCAAATGCTGTAGGAAAGTATTATTTGTCTTTATTTATAAATATGGATGTTTTGCTCCTTAATTTTCCTGTTGGAACAGTGTAGATTGACCCTGAGGATCTGACGCCTGTCCGCTTTCGGCCCCCCCTCAGTCCATATCAGGTATTGCTTGGCCACCCTCTGGCTGTATGGTGGTGGGGCCTCTGAGCAGCTGAGGCCCCCTTTACAGGAGAACAGAAGAGCCTCGAATATTCAGCCCAGGCCAACAATTCCCTTTAATGACCCCCCCTTTCAGAGACATAGACAGGTATGGGGCATTGCAGTATTAACAAAAGAAGCTAAATGACCCCCATTCCAAAGGGTTGGACCCGCTCATCTGTTTATCTTTTGCATGTTTTTCTAAACTAAAACCAGGCTTTGTTGGGCTGCTGGATTAAACCTGGAACTCAACGCTATTTCTGACATTTAGAATTGAGAAAAAGCTTCCTGGATGGAAGAAGAGAAACATCTTTCAAACTTGGAAACAAAGTCCAGTGGATTGTTTTTAACTCTTTGGAATGACTCTGACCTGGATGATTGAGAATCTTCCCCAAAATATTAATGCTCTGAATTTCCATATCAATGGTATTTTTTGCACCATGTTTCTTCTTTCTTTTTCTCCTACACTGTTTACAATTGTTCACTGCTGCACTTTATAGAATGGACATGTTGTGAAAGTTGTACAAAGCTAAATTTTGGTTTCATATACATATAATGTGTTGACAAAATGACAATAAAAGTTGTCTAAGTAAGTCTAAACCACTTTTCAATGCAATAAATAAAAGTAAATCTCAATTTAAAGCTTTTAACTTGAAAAAAAAAATCAAATATTCATTATTTCCTATTATCTTGGTTTGTGGAAGAGGGTTAGGGTGACTGAAAAAAATAAAAACTTCACTGATTTTTTACTTTTTTTCATTGTAATATTGGAAAAAGAAATTCTGACTTTCAGAATTCTGACTCATCTCAGAATTTTAAGTTTTTTTTCCCAGAAGTCTGACTTTAATCTCAGAATTCTAACTTTAAAGTCACAATTCTGACTTTAAACTCAGACTTCTGATTTAATCTTTAATCTTTAATTCTGATCATGAAGGAAGAGATCAGAACAGGATTGGGGCACTGAAAAAAGTGAACAGATTTTTACATTTTATTTCAGTATAGTATGGAAAATGTAATTCTGAGATTAAAGTCAGAATTATTAGAAAAAAAGTCAGAATTCTGAGATTGAAGTACGAATTTTTTTTTTCCCATATTAAACTGAAATAAAATTAATAAAACTTCTTTTTTAGTGGCCCTAATCATCTTCCGTAGTTTATCCCTAACAAACTCCACAAAAATAATTCAATTTGCTCCGCGTCTGTTTAAATGAAGCTGTGGTAATTCCACCATTAGACACCAGAGGGCGCACTCTATCTAATTTTAGAGAAGGATGGCCCTCCATCTTCTCGGTGCTCTTATTTTGTCAGGCTCGGTGAGCGGAAGTAGAAAGCCCTGCCTTTATTTTGAAAGCAGAAGAAGACGCAGGATCGTCGCAGTGACACAAACAACGACGTCAGGCGACTCGACAGGATCTGGAACGGCTGTCCGACAGATAAATAATAAAAAAAAGGTAAATCATGTTTTTATTCCTCCTGAATGAAGGAGAATTAGCAGAGCGGCGGCTTGAGGCGGAGCTGCAGCTGCCTGTACCGGATCCATCTGGATCTGACGGCCTGTTGTGATGACGCTGAAACAGGCTGACGCTTTTTATTTACACGGATTCTCCTGACCTCAGCCTTTGAGATGCTGTGAAAACAGGCCATGAGAAGCGACATGAAAGGCAGCTGGATTCCCCTCAGCTAATCCGGTTAGCTTCCTAGCTAATGGGGCTAACTTAGCAGCTAAACCTTCTCCAGCTGATGGTTAACTTTCCCTAAGTGCTGGTTAACCTCAATTAAATGATGGTTAACCTCCTTTAAATGATGGTTAACCTCCACTAAATGATGGTTAACCTTCCCTAAGTGCTGGTTAACCTCAATTAAATGATGGTTAACCTCCTTTAAATGATGGTTAACCTCCACTAAATGATGGTTAACCTTCCCTAGTAGTGCTGGTTAACCTCAATTAAATGATGGTTAACCTCCAATAAATGATGGTTAACCTCCACTAAATGATGGTTAACCTTCCCTAAGTGATGGTTAACCTCCTTTAAATGATGGTTAAGCCTCCACTAAATGATGGTTAACCTTCCCTAAGTGCTGGTTAACCTCAATTAAATGATGGTTAACCTCCACTAAATGATGGTTAACCTTCCCTAAGTGATGGTTAACCTCCACTAAATGATGGTTAACCTTCCCTAAGTGATGGTGAACCTTCCCTAAGTGATGGTTAACCTCCACTAAATGATGGTTAACCTCCACTAAATGATGGTTAACCTTCCCTAAGTGATGGTTAACCTCCTTTAAATGATGGTTAACCTCCTTTAAATGATGGTTAACCTCCACTAAATGATGGTTAACCTTCCCTAAGTGATGGTTAACCTCCTTTAAATGATGGTTAACCTCCACTAAATGATGGTTAACCTCCACTAAATGATGGTGAACCTTCCCTAAGTGATGGTTAACCTCCTTTAAATGATGGTTAACCTCCACTAAATGATGGTTAACCTCCACTAAATGATGGTTAACCTTCCCTAAGTGATGGTTAACCTCCACTAAATGATGGTTAACCTTCCCTAAGTGATGGTGAACCTTCCCTAAGTGATGGTGAACCTTCCCTAAGTGATGGTTAACCTCCTTTAAATGATGGTCAACCTCCAATAAATGAGGGTTAACCTCCACTAAATGATGGTTAACCTTCCCTAAGTGATGGTTAACCTCCTTTAAATGATGGTTAACCTCCACTAAATGATGGTTAACCTTCCCTAAGTGATGGTTAACCTCCACTAAATGGTTAACCTCCACTAAATGATGGTTAACCTTCGCCTAAGTGATGGTGAACCTTCCCTAAGTGATGGTTAACCTCCTTTAAATGATGGTTAACCTCCACTAAATGATGGTTAACCTAACCTCCTAAATGAGGGTTAACCTCCAATAAATGAGGGTTAACCTCCACTAAATGATGGTTAACCTTCCCTAAGTGATGGTTAACCTCCTTTAAATGATGGTTAACCTCCACTAAATGATGGTTAACCTTCCCTAAGTGCTGGTTAACCTCCACTAAATGATGGTTAACCTTCCCTAAGTGATGGTGAACCTCCATGAAATGATGGTTAACCTCCTTTAAATGATGGTTAACCTTCCCTAAATGATGGTTAACCTCCTTTAAATGATGGTTAACCTTCCTAGTGATGGTTAACCTCCACTAAATGATGGTTAACCTTCTCTAAGTGATGGTGAACCTTCCCTAAATGATGGTTAACCTAAATTAAATGATGGTTAACCTCCATTAAATGATGGTTAACCTTCCCTAAGTGATGGTGAACCTTCCCTAAGTGATGGTTAGCCTTCCCTAAGTGATGGTTAACCTCCACTAAATGATGGTTAACCTTCCCTAAGTGATGGTGAACCTTCCCTAAGTGATGGTGAACCTTCCCTAAGTGATGGTTAACCTCCTTTAAATGATGGTTAACCTCCACTAAATGATGGTTAACCTCCAATAAATGAGGGTTAACCTCCAATAAATGAGGGTTAACCTCCACTAAATGATGGTTAACCTTCCCTAAGTGATGGTTAACCTCCTTTAAATGATGGTTAACCTCCACTAAATGATGGTTAACCTTCCCTAAGTGCTGGTTAACCTCCACTAAATGATGGTTAACCTTCCCTAAGTGATGGTGAACCTCCATGAAATGATGGTTAACCTCCTTTAAATGATGGTTAACCTTCCCTAAATGATGGTTAACCTCCTTTAAATGATGGTTAACCTTCCCTAAGTGATGGTTAACCTCCACTAAATGATGGTTAACCTTCTCTAAGTGATGGTGAACCTTCCCTAAATGATGGTTAACCTAAATTAAATGATGGTTAACCTCCAATAAATGATGGTTAACCTTCCCTAAGTGATGGTGAACCTTCCCTAAATGATGGTTAACCTCCATGAAATGATGGTTAACCTTCCCTAAGTGATGGTGAACCTTCCCTAAGTGATGGTTAACCTTCCCTAAGTGATGGTTAACCTCCACTAAATGATGGTTAACCTTCCCTAAGCGATGGTTAACCTTCCCTAAGTGATGGTTTACCTTCCCTAAGTGATGGTTAACCTCCACTAAATGATGGTTAACCTCCACTAAATGATGGTTTACCTTCCTAAGCGATGGTTAACCACCCCTAAGCGATGGTTAACCTTCCCTAAGTGATGGTTAACCTCAACTAAATGATGGTTAACCTTCCCTTTTTAATGATGGTTAACCTTCCTAAGTTTATGGTTAACCTTCCCTAAGTGATGGTTGCCAACACTTCCTAAATGATGGTTAACCTTCCTAAATGATGGTTAACCTTCCTCCAAATGATGGTTAACCTTCCCTAAATGATGGTTAACCTTCCTAAGCTGATGGTTAACCTTCCCTAAGCGATGGTTAACCTCAACTAAATGATGGTTAACCTTCCCTAAAGGATGGTTAACCTTCCCTAAATGATGGTTAACCTCCACTAAATGATGGTTAACCTTCCCTTAATGATGGTTAACCTTCCTAAGCGATGGTTAACCTTCCTAAATGATGGTTAACCTTCCCTAAGTGATGGTTAACCTCAACTAAATGATGGTTTACCTTCCCTTAATGATGGTTAACCTTTCCTAAGTGATGGTTAACCTCAACTAAATGATGGTTAACCTTCCTAAATGATGGTTAACCTTCCCTAAATGATGGTTAACCTTCCTAAGTGATGGTTAACCTCAACTAAATGATGGTTAACCTTCCTTAATGATGGTTAACCTTCCCTAAGCGATGGTTAACCTTCCCTAAGTGATGGTTAACCTTCCCTAAATGATGGTTAACCTTCCCTAAATGATGGTTAACCTTCCCTAAATGATGGTTAACCTTCCCTTAATGATGGTTAACCTTCCCTAAGCGATGGTTAACCTTCCCTAAATGATGGTTAACCTTCCCTAAATGATGGTTAACCTTCCCTAAATGATGGTTAACCTTCCCTAAGTGATGGTTAACCTCAACTAAATGATGGTTAACCTTCCCTTAATGATGGTTAACCTTCCCTAAGCGATGGTTAACCTTCCCTAAGTGATGGTTAACCTTCCCTAAATGATGGTTAACCTTCCCTAAATGATGGTTAACCTTCCCTTAATGATGGTTAACCTTCCCTAAATGATGGTTAACCTTCCCTAAGTGACGGGTAACCTTCCCTAAGTGACGGGTAACCTTCTCTAAGTGACGGGTAACCTTCCCTAAGTGATTGGAAACCTTGTTAATGTTCTGTCAGGGTGTTTATCTCAGCCGCTGCCATGGCTGATGAAGCTCTGCTCTGGTGGATGCAGTGTTGTAAAGCGGGGTCGAAAGATTTTTCTTTCCTTTCTGGCTGGAAGCTGAAGATATAACTGGCTGATGGGCAGACTTGTATTCAAACAATCATTCACCCGCTAATTAAGCGGGTAGGGATGAGGAAGTGATGTACCGACAGTCAGCTGACCATTTTTATACAAGGCCAATGATGCCATCCAAGGCACAGGGTTAGCATAACTCTCTACTAATCTACAGTGAAGTGTTCAGGTGTCATCAAACCACATAGTTTGACTGTAAAGCATGGCATGGAGGGCTAGTAAAGTGGGCTTCAGGGTCGCTGGTATTCTAAGGTTTTCTAACAGGGATCCCAAGCACCTCAGAGCGGTGGCTTTGAAGGAGCGTCAATATGTTGCAAAGGTCCAGTCAAAGTCCAAAGCAAACCTGGATGCATTGTTGCCAACAGGCTGAGTCAGAGAGAAGTGAGCGGCTGGTATCAAACACTGCTACAGGGGATATAAAACCATAAAAGTAGCAGTAAACTATTTACGCTGGGCTGCTGTGAGGTGATGCATGGTGAAGGGCTTTTTGTTACAGTGAAACGACGGCGTCGCTAAATTCTTTTTTTCTGAGCCGATCCATGGGCTGAGCCAATGTACTGATACCCATCTGATACTGATATGGAAGAAAAACTTCCATAAAAAAAAAAGAAATCATTGGAATCTGCTTTTTTTTTTTTTGTACATCGAATTTTAAAACCTGAGTTTTTTTTAGCACTGGATTTTAAACACTTTAAACTCTGTTTTTTTTTTTTAAACAGAAATGGGACCTGTGTTTTGTATCAAAGATGTACGGATCAGATGAATGTGACCTGGCCGCTCAGACACAGGTCGCATTTGAAAAGATCAAATTGGTATCGGATTCAGGACCACGTAGCCAAGTGGGCTGGGTCAGATTGAAAAAAATCGGCTCTGTGTATCCAGACATGAAAAGATCAGATACAGGTCGCATATTGGCAAAAAAAAAAAAAGGGTTTGGGGCACTTGCAGAGTGAACCTAAATGACTGGACTGGAAGCCAATATCCAGTCTGGCTAATTAGTTGACGTTGGAGCCGATATCAGATCGATGCATCTCTAAACGCACAGGAGTTAAAAATAAAAAAGCTAACTTTTTGCGAAGGCGCTCAGATCTGCTCATTTGAGATCGGAGGACATCTGAAGGACCAAATGTTCTAGCTAACGTAGCTTTCTGGTTTCAACCAAATCTCCGTCCTCCCATTTGTTGCTAGCTTTCTAGATTTTTAGACTCATGCATGTGGTTGTCATGGTAACAACATCAAAGCAGCCGTCAGAGGGAGGAAGCAGGATGCTAGGATGCTCCTCTTCTGTCTGAAGCTCCTGTAAAACATGTTAGCATTATTGCTACAGCAACTCTACAAGCTAGCACTGCTCCTCTGACGCTCAGGAGCGGCTTAAAAGCTCCTGTTTGACACAAACCGATGAAATATTAGCTGCAGTTGGAGCTCCCCCGCGCAGGAGCAAAGTTTGCAATCAAAGCTGGTATGAATCAATCTAGAGAATGATTAATCAGCCCATGACTCAGAGGTGCGAGTCTCCCTCCTTTACTCCTCCACCCAGCCGTAGATTTGGAGTCAGCAGTAAATATTCAGCTAACTGTGTAAGATAAGATTATGCTTAATACCAGAAACCTAAAAAGGTTTTGTATGCATGTATTTTTGAGGTGGAGATATAATTTTTTGCTTGTGTTGCTGATGCTAACAAACAAAAACAACAAGTAGCAAATTAAGGCTGACATAAATGGGCTTCTGGATGAAAACAGCAGCTTAATTCAGTAAGTCAGGCTACATATGAGTCAGTCGGTAGGTTGTGCTGCCCGCTGGAGGCTTTAAACTGTCCAGCAACAAGCGGGGGAGGGGAGAGAGCTGTTTTGCATATTTCTCTTTTTAATCATAAAGATCTTGAGCCGGTTTTTGTATATTTCTTTTCTGACCTGCAGCCGGTTGTGACGCTTCTCCCCGGCTCAGCGGCCAGCAGCGACCAAACTGGTTTTACAGTAAAAAGGTCAGCGGCTGATTGGCTGCGAGCAGAAAGTAGTGAGTCAGAAAAAGGAAGAGGGCTGGTGGTGTGAAACGGACGCTTTCTGCCTGTCTCTAAAATAAGATGATCTATAGATGAACTTATTGATAAAATGTGTGATTTTACTGAGGAACAGAGCTACACAAAAAAAAAAAATGAGTAGCTGAGTTTCTCTGAAGGAAGTTTTCTTCCTGTTTCGACGTTCCGCTTTTCTTTAGAGTATCTCAGGCTTATATTCGCTAGTTAATTATTCTGGCTTCCTCTTTTAGCTCAAACACAGCAGCTGTTTGTGTTTATCACCATCAGCTACGCTCCCTAAAAGCATGGTTTCTCTGAAGTATCCCCTGTTAAGCCAGCTGACCGTCAGTGTGCAGCAGCTGGTGGATTAATTTTGCTAATAATTGTTCCAATTAAGATCCGCCTTGATGCCAGCATTCACCATCAGGAGCTAATTTAAGTTGCAAAGAAGTGAGAAACTTCCATCAAATTTCATGATTTAAAAAATGTTTACGAACAAAATTTAGAGATAATTTTCCTTCTTTTTCAACTAGAATGTTCTTTAGATTGTTTCAGTGAAGGAGAGAAACCAGGCAGAAGAACCTGCTTCGTGTTCCAGGTAGTTAGCATCAGGATACGATAACATTTCTTACCGTTAGTGAAGTAATGCTAGCTCTAGCTAACCTTTAGCGGCCTGCGAAATAGATTTTCTGGGCCGTCGGCGGTCCAAATGTCTTTTGCTGTTGTGTTGGAGGAATTCCCAGCTCACATTAGGGCTAATTCAGTCCAAATCTTTTACCCTCCAGCACCAAACTGGGGATCTTGCAGTTGTGACATCACTTTTCAATGAAATGTGTCATGAAAACAAGTCTTTAAAGCAGTAACTTAATAAACACAGGCTGATATGAGAGCTAGCATGATGCTAGCTAACACCCCACCACTTTAAAAGCACTGCAGCAGCGATTAATACCATTATAAAGACTGTTTTATTTTATTAAGAAAACAATAAATGTTTTAGATAACAAGAACTTGTTCTGGAAATTCTAGATCTTTTAAGAAAGAAAGAAAAAGAAGCCTAAAATGAACAGGAGTGGAGAGTTTGTGGCCTGCAGCTGCGTTATAAATGCATGTCAACCGGTCTCTGATGAGATCAAAGGTTTCCCAGGCAGCCCACCTGCAGCTGCGGCTCACCTGTTTCACCTCTGATGAGTCACGAGCAGAGCAGCTGGGCGCCTCTCTGCTCTGAGCAGAACAAAAAGGAGGAACCCGCCGCCGTCCGCATCACTCAACATCTTCTGCGGCCTTTGCGGCTCGTCACTCTGAGCGGGACTGGGCGCTAACAGCTGCATGTCACTGCGTGGGTGGCTGCGTTTGGTCAGCTGACTGCCTGCTGCAATCAGCTGACTGCCTGCTGCTTTCTATATTTAAAGCAGCGTTCTGTCAGGAAGCATAACATCACTTAGCTCTGTGTGTGTGTGAATAAAGGAAGGAGACGTTCTCCCATCCCGCTGCTGTTTCAGGTTCACTGGCTGTGGCTGGAGCTGCTGCAGGCTCTTATCTCACAGTGATGTCATCAGAGAGCAGGAAGCGCTGTCCAGCTCGACATCCACCTGCGTCTCGTTAGCTTCACGTCTTCATTCAATCAATAACCATCAACCTAAGGATCTCCCTCTGCATCCAGCCGCACATAATGGAGCCAAAGCTTCAGAAGGTTTGCATCCAATCAGATGAGGTTTTGTTTTTTAACCCTTTATAGGGCACTATGTGTTTGGAATCCAGGACAAAATCTTATTACCTTTTTATTATTCCAAAAATCTGGATATTTTGTAGCAAAAATAAATTTCAGTGTAATAACAACAGACGCCAACTTTACCTGATAGAAAGAAATTCATGAAAAACTACTTTTTTGGTCCAACATAACCTTAGACTGGCACTTACATTTTTTTATTTTATAAACCTAAATGTAACTGTTAACTAAGAGTTTTAACTTTTGTAGTCAGAAAATGTAGATTTCTCTTATTTCATATATTAATTAGTGTTATTTACTCACTATACAGGTTTTCACTTGGTCTGTTTCTCCTGCAAGCTCACACTATTCCCCTGTGTGCGGGTGTTTGTAGACCAGACATACTTCTTCCCATAACAAACCAGATTCTTTCTTAAGGTTTATTTAAAACATGTTACTGTTTAAAGGAAAATTCGGTTTTACACTTTAAGCCCATTTTCTGTAGTGTCCAGGATGAAATCAATGATCGACACCAAAAGTTTGACAATTGCTCCTGTCTCTGCTATTTGGCTCATTTAGAATCCACCTCTGGCTGCTTCAGAATGGCTTCCATAGTGCATGTCCGATAATGTCCTTAAAACAACCTTAAACGCTTATTTAAAAATATGCTACCACCGCGTCAAGCCAGCGCTGTTCAATGACGCTCCAAAAAAAAAGTTTCAGAAGAAAAACGCCTCCTGTAGTGCTTTATTTAGCATTTTGTAAATCCCATTGAGTTCTGTTGAATAGTCAATAACCCTCCGCCACCGGAAACGGAAATGGGGCCTGTTTACACTTAGTTGTAGAACGCCTCTGTTAAACACTTTAAAAACTCTGAAAATGGAATACTAAAGGTGGATTCTTGAGGAGGACATATTGGACTTTGAGTTTGACGGTAGAGGATACCGCTTTGAACCGGAATATACTGAGGAGGAGCATATAGAGACATTGTCGCCAACTAGTGGTCTGGAGTGTGCAACGCTCAGATTCGAACGGAAGCGGAAGTTTATAAGCGGTTGTGATGTATCGAAAAATAGTTCTGGGATTTACAAAATGCTAAATAAAACAAGACAGGAACTTTTTCTTCACAAAACTTTTTTTGGAACGCCATTGAACAGCGCTGACGCACCCGGTGAGTAGCATATTTTAAAAAAGAACGTTTAAGGTTGTTTTAAGGACATTATCGGACATGCTCTATGCTAGCCATTCTAAAGCAGCCAGGGGGTGATTCTAAATGAGCCAAAAAGCAGAGACAGGACCAATTGTCAAAATTTTGGTGTCGATCATTCGATTTCATCCTGACACTACAGAAAATGGGCTAAAAGTGTTAAAACCCTGAATTTTCCTTTAACCAAACTCTCTAATTAGTTTTGACTCTGAAAAACTTTCCATTGTTGTCAGTAAGGAGGAACGAACGCTGCTCAGGCAGAACAGGGCTGATTACCGTGCAACAATGGCCGCATGAGGAACTGTTCTCTCTTTGCAAAGATAAAAATAAAGTGCCGACTGAGTGAAATCCATCGATCTCCTGTCAGGGTTTGGTCGAGGTTTTGTGGACCCAAATGCAGAGGCTAAGAGGCAAAGGAGAGTTCTTGAAGATTTAATCGAATAACTGAGGCAAATATCCTAAAACCAAAGTACAGAACACATGGAACCAAAGAAAAACATACAGCTTCATGGGAAAACCCGCGTGCGTCCTCAGAAGGCCAGATTCGAATGACGATTACGTCAGAGTACGTCACCAAGAGTCCTCGTTATGCGTTTGAAAAACCTAAGAAGTCAAATACATCCAGAAAACAAAACAAAATCGGAATGAAACCCATAAAACTAGAAAACAAAGAAAAACATGGATTAAAGAGAAACTGAAAACTCAAAAGAAAACGTAACAAACCGTGACAGCCTTGTTTATTTAACTGGAGCAAATAGTTGAATGCCTTTTTCCCACTACACTTTTTAACTTTCCTTTTTTACTTTTCAATTAGCTTTTTACTTTCCAGTATGTAATCTATCATTCAAGGGATCATCTCGAAAAACAGGAAAACTTCTGGTTATTTCTCCCAGCTCCTGCTCCTTCACCACCTTGAACAGTAAAATAGTAAAAATAAAAATAGAGAGAGAAGTGATGATCAGGAGCAGCTCAGCTGATTTTCAGACTGAAGGCGGAGCGGCTGCTTTAGTCGTTCCAGGCCCTTAATGACGTCTGGATTCCACATCTAATCTCTGTGAAGGCAACACCCTGCATGCTTGATTGGACTGTCGGAGCTTCCTGCTTACTGTGGCTTTAACCCAGGGGGTTTGAAACAGGGTTCAGTAGAAGAAAATGGACAAAATTTATTTATTTTTTCTCCATTTGTTTTAGAAAAAACTGGAACGTCACGGTAGTAGATCATATTTTGGAGATCTGGGATAGAAAGTCAGCTCACTATATCCAGCAGGCTACATGAGGTGAATACAGACAGAGATACAAACTAAGGATTTATATCACTTATTAAGTCTATATAATACAAATTCTATTCAGTTTATTTCATAGCACCAATTCACAACACATGTCATCCAGTCAAACTGATTCAAAGTTTTCTTATCTATGAAAACCAGTTGATTGCATCGAGCTAATTGACTTCTTCAGCAATCCTCACACTAAGCACGCTTGTAGCGCATAGTGAGAGGAAAACTCCGCATGCAGTGACAGTGAAGAAACTTTC
>JAGKQL010000057.1:2468950-2486215 GCA_018398635.1 Cyprinodon brontotheroides
GGCAGAGCATGACTTTCATTGCGAAATACTTGAGAACCCTGCAAGTTTAAGAACGAAGCTGCGGGCGCGAAAACGCGGAGCTGCAAAACGCTGTAAACAGCTCCACGAGAGCGTCCAGGAAACACGCTCAGGCAGGCGGAAATAGAGCAGCTTCGCATATCCAGAAGGATGAAAACACATCAGTTGATACGATGAAGCAGGAACTTACCTGGAAGCTGAGGGCAAGCTCAGCATCCCAGAAGCACCAGAGGTATTTGACTGGCAGCACAGTTGATATTTCTCTCTAGGACTGAGTCACAGCCAGGGTGGAACAGACCAGTGAAGCTACTATGAGAAAGCAGTAGAGAGCAGAACATTAGAGATTGAACTATGCAGATTCCTGCAGAGTGTGGGAGAATAGAGATAGAATGAAGCAGAATGTGATGAAAAGGGTCCCATGATGTCCTCCAGCAGTCTATAAGAAGCCTATAGCAGCAGAATATAGAGATAAGCATCATCTAATCTACATGAATGAATAACTATTGGTCACAAAAGATGGAAAGTTCCTTGATGAGAAAACCCATCAAGGAACTACATATTTAATCCAGAAGTGATAATTTAGTAATAGCTTTTAAAACAAGGGTTTCCTCGTGGGTCTTTAGAAATAATTGTCATTCAAAATTCATTAAATGTGATTATCGTGTCATTTAAAAATGTTTTATTTAGAAAAAAAAATCATTTCTAAAAAACAATTTCATCAGATATATCACGATATATTTGCACATCATTTCTTCCAGTGGATTGTGTAAAGCTGCACGTTCAGAATGGAAAGATGTAATTTCAACAAAAGGCTGGAAAATTAGGAATTTGGGACGTGGCTGCAACCCATCTTATTCAGGTAAAGATGATAAAGGGCATTAAAGAGCATTAAATTAGAGTTAATCATTGCTGTATAAACCCCTAAACCAGAGGTCCAAAGATTAGTGGGCCGCAGCCCGGATCTGGACCCAAATGAGCCAATGAGCTTTCAGTCTGGGTTGCTGCTACTTTTTAGACATCAGCAGGCAAACCTGTGGCAAGTCGGCGATGGGAAAGAAGGAGAAGGAAGATGATGAGAAAAAGAGAGCAGAGAAAGTGTGGACTGCTGGAAGAACTGTAGTGAAGGTGAGAAAGAAAAGTGAAATGGCGCGCTCAAAGATGAGACGCTTCATGTGGTTAAGGAGCAGCACAGAGAGAGTCAGGAAAATGTATATATTTCAAACTGAACGATTGTTGTTCTCTCCTTCAAAAACAATTTAGAGTTTAGTTTTTTTTTTTTCTTTCATTTCTTTATCTCTTCATGCTATGGAAGAGGTTAGGGCCACAAAAAATTAAAAAACTGATTTTAAAAAAAGTATTTCAGTTTAATATGGGAAAAGTCCGAATTCTGATTTTAATCTTAGAATTCTGACTATTTTCCTCAGAATTCTGACAGCTAACAAACATGTTAGCATCTAGCCATAGCCATGTTCTGTTTTAGAGACTAGCTATCTTGTTTTAATGACCTTCTGCTCCTCCATTAATGAGGGGACCCCTCAGGCACGCAAAAAGTTGCCTAATTCCGGTCATTTCCCACCAATGTGTCACTGGCCACCCTCAAACAACTCATCTTTATCAGTGAAGCTGAGCGCCCACATCTCTGCCTTCATGGTTCCCATCTACATTAAGATCCACAATTCTGAAATTAGAGTCAGAATTCTGTGGAAAATAAAAGTCAGAATTCTGAGATTAAAGTCAGAATTCTGAGGAAATAGTCAGAATTCTGAGATTAAAGTCAGAATTCTGAGGAAAATAGTCAGAATTCTGAGATTAAAAGTCAGAATTCTGAGGAAAATGAAAGTCAGAATTTGAGGAAAATAGTCAGGGAATTCTGAGGAAAATAGTCAGAATTCTGAGATTAAAGTCAGAATTGATTGAGGAGAAAATAGTCAGAATTTGAGATTAAAGTCAGAATTCTGAGGGAAAATAGTCAGAATTCTGAGGAAAATAGTCAGAATTCTGAGGAAATAGTCAGAATTCTGAGATTAAAGTCAGAATTCTGAGGGAAAATAGTCAGAATTCTGAGGAAAATAGTCAGAATTTGAGATTAAAGTCAGAATTCTGGAGGAAAATAGTCAGAATTCTGAGGAAGGAAATAGTCAGAATTCTGGAGCAAAAATAGTCAGGAATTTGAGATTAAAGTCAGAATTCTGAGGAAAATAGTCAGAATTCTGAGGGAAAATAGTCAGAATTCTGAGATTAAAGTCAGAATTCTGAGGGAAATAAAGTCCAGAATTCTGAGATTATAGTCAGAATTAGTGAGGAAAATAGTCAGAATTCTGAGATTAAAGTCAGAATTCCTGATGGAAAATAGTCAGAATTCTGAGAGATTAAAGTCAGAATTTGTAGCCTGGTGCCATTCCGAACTTAGTCCCCCCACAAGGTTTGAGTTCGGGAAGTTCGGGTCTGGCTCTGCTCCATAGTAGCGCTGAAGTATTAAAGCTTCTTCCACTGTCAGGCTTATCCAATCAAATTGTCAGGGCGGGCTTTATACGATGATGGACAGATGATCAAGAGTAACGCTATCAACCACGCGCGACCAAAGCCGCTAGGGTGACAACAATAATGGCTGCCGCTGGAGAGTTGAGGTGAGTAGATTCTGCTATTAGGTCTGTTCTAGAAGATATCGACAGCAAATTAATTTTAAAAGAGGAACAGAGAAACGCCATCAAGGCTCATCTTCTTATTCTAGGCGTGCAACTGCACGCTTTTGATTTTTGTTGACAACAACTATGCCTCGCTTAAGATACGCCACGCACTCCGTTGCTCTTATTGGTTGTAGATCTATCCAATTGAGTGCAGAGGCATTTTTTCCTGGTTCGCCTCAAAACACGCCCCATAATCACAGCTCTATGGAGCAGCATCAGACTCATATAATGACTAGAATTGAGTCGGACTACGTCCAGGCTACAGAATTCTAAGATTAAAGTCAGAATTCTGAGGAAAATAGTCAGAATTCTGAGGAAAATAGTCAGAATTCTGAGGAAAATAGTCAGAATTCTGAGGAAAATAGTCAGAATTCTAAGATTAAGGCCAGAATTCTGAGCAAAATAGTCAGAATTCTAAGATGAAGGCCAGAATTCTAAGATTAAAGTCAGAATTCTGAGGAAAATAGTCAGAATTCTAAGATTAAGGCCAGAATTCTGAGGAAAATAGTCAGAATTCTAAGATTAAGGTCAGAATTCTGAGGGAAAATAGTCAGAATTCTAAGATTAAGGCCAGAATTCTAAGATTAAAAGTCAGAATTCTGGAGGAAAATAGTCAGAATTCTAAGATTAAGGTCAGAATTCTGAGTTAAAATAGTCAGAATTCTGAGATTAAAGTCAGAATTCTGAGGAAAATAGTCAGAATTCTGAGGGAAAAAAGTCAGAATTCTGGAGATTAAAGTCAGAATTCTGAGGGAAAATAGTCAGAATTCTGAGCAAAATAGTCAGAATTCTAAGATTAAAGTCAGAATTCTGAGGAAAATAGTCAGGAATTTTAAGATAAAGGTCAGAATTCTGAGCAAAATAGTCAGAATTTGAAGATTTAAAGTCAGAATTTTGAGGAAAATAGCGTCAGAATATGAGGGAAAATAGTCAGAATTCTAAGATTAAAGTCAGAATTCTGAGGGAAAATAGTCAGAATTCTGAGCAAAATAGTCAGAATTCTGAGATTAAAAGTCAGAATTTGGAGGAAAATACAATCAGTAAATCTGTCACCGAGGAAATAAGTCAGAATTCTAAGATTAGAAGTCAGAATTTTTGAGGAATAGTCAGGAATTCTGAGCAAAATAGTCAGAATTCTTGAAGATTAAAGTCAGGAATTCGGAGGAAAATAGTCAGAATTCTGAAGTTAGAGCAAAATAGTCAGAATTCTAAGATTAAGGTCAGAATTCATAAGATTAAAAGATTAGAATTCTGAGGGAAAATAGTCAGAATTCTAGAGATTAAGGTCAGAATTCTGACTTTAATCCCATATTATACTAAAATTAAGTCTGTTAACTTTCTTTTATTTTTTAGTGGCCCTAATCCTCTTTTGTATCATGCCCCCAAACCCTCCCCCCTGGTTAATAGATAATAGTTAATAGTTAAAAACCTTGAAGTGGGGGTCACCAAAACAAACAAACCTTTCCATGTTCTTCAGGAGGAAGCTAGAAGAAACAGTTTCTTCTGGCCGACATTAAAACAACAAAAACGTCTTTTCCCCCTCTCAGGTCTGTGTGTGAAACAAAGCCCAGTTCTGATGTCATCGTGTCCCAAAATCTGCCTTGTTGGCTGATTTGTGACCTCGGCTGATAGTCGCTTCCCTTTCCTCCCTCAGTGCGGTTCCTCTGCTCAGACGCTGCTCTGCAGTCAGCCTCGTTTGCGGCCTCCTCTCTTCCCCTTTTTCATCACACTCCCTGACTCTCGCTGTCTTTTCTCTCACAGTTCCGTCTTTTCGCGGTTCTGCAAATCCTGAACTGTGCAAACATTCCGACGGTGTAAAGAGTTTGATTTCAGCTGCTAAAGTCTGACCTCTGGTGTTTTCTCTGTTCCCTCCAGGCGTCCCAGTGCTCGCCGTCCCATCCGTGAGTGGGATGTCTTCAGAGCTGCTGGTAGATCTGGGTGAGGACCCTGCGGCCGCACAGCTGGGGCAGCTGAAGCTGTCCACCCTGGAGGACCAGCAGTGGCCTCCTGATGAATCCACCCTCAGCAAGTCAGGTGAGACGGACGGAGCGTTGGTTTCCTGCAACACGGCGGCGTTTCACGCCCCTCCTTCCGTTTATATCCATGCATCTCTCTACTCTCTGCTTCCCATCCAGGAAGATTTTTCATTTAAAAATGTCAGAAATAGCGTTGAGTTCCAGGCTTTATACAGCAGCCCAACAAAGTCTTGATTTTATTTAGAAACAGACTCAACGGGTCCATACAGAACAGGATTAGAGCCACTGAAAAATAAAAAAAGGTTAACTGATTTTTCAGTTTAATATGGAGAAAAAAGGAAGAATTCTGACTTTTTTCCCTCAGAATTCCAACTTTAATCTCAGAATCCTGACTTAAAACCAATCAGATCAACGAAGCATATGACGTAACTAACAGAGCTGGTTTACTAATTGCAAAACACAACTCATTAGCTGGCCACTCTTTGCTTGGAAACCAGTCGGGAGAGAAGAGCAAAAACATCTTTTCCTCTGAGAAAAGCCTCCAGAGCAGTGTTTTGCTCTTCTTTTCAGTGAAGAAATACTCTGTAATTCCGATAAAACTTTGCTCCATAGCCACGCTAACGCTAGTTTCATCGGGCTGAAGCCGCCATGTTCTTTAGACTGAACTGTCGCGCTTCTCGTTGCGTCACACCTCAACCCGCCTCAAAGCCAACGCTGATTGGACGCTCGCTTGGTGAACGGCTCCAAATTTTCTTTTAACGGAGAGTCTCCAGACTGATCTGCAAGTGAAACCTTGAAAGCTCACTTAGATCAGGATGGTCTCACGCAGGCTAACACATTGTTGGAAAAATGACAGAATTAGGCAAGTTTTTCCGTCCCTGAGGGACCCTGGTGATGCTATTTGATTAATGGAAGAGCAGAAGGTGATTAAAACAAGAGAGCTAGTCTCTAAAACAGACATGGCTACGGCTGGATGCTAACATGTTAGCTGTCAGAATTCCGTCAAAATTCTGAGATGAAAGTCAGAATTCTGGGAAAAAAAGTTAGAATTCTGAGATTACAGTCATCGAGGACATCTTTTCTTTTCTTTTTTTATTACCAGATCTTATCTCATAATTACAAGATCTCTTCTCATAACTGCCAGACCGCTATGTCGTATTTACGAGATAAGATCTTTTAATTATCAGAAAATATCACATAATTACGAGATGTTATCTTATCATTACAAGATAAGATCTCGTAATGATGAGAAAAGATCTCGAAATTATATTTTCTCATCATTAGGAGATAACATCTCACAAGTACAAAATACTGATCTCAGAGGCTAAATTCAGATTGGACCAAAAATATAGCAACCAGATAAATGTAACGGAAGCGAAGCAGCATAGAGAAACGCTACGAAATAAAGAGGACGGATTGTTTGGAATAAATGAATACATTTGGCAAGTAGAAAATATAAAGTTTAGGTTGACGATGGCGTTCCTCTAACCGCCCGTTTCTTTCCCCTTGCCTGTGTTTCAGAGACGGACTCCCAGGGCTTCGACCCCGGATCCCCCCACCTGCCCGGGAACCACCCCTTCTATGACATCGCCAGACATCAGATCATCGAGGTAGCAGGTGGGCACATTGGCGTGAAAACCACCGACCGCCGTCCCAGCTGAAGAGTCCGTAGAGCTGATGATGTTTGTTTTGTTTCACGCAGGCGACGATAACTTCGGCAGGAAGGTGATCGTGTTCAGCGCCTGCAGGCTGCCTCCGCAGCATCAGCTGGACCATCAGAGGCTGCTGATGTAGGTGATGATGGTGGAGGAAAGGTGTGATGGGTGAATTCTCTGCGCAGCAGCTGGCGGCCATCACTGGGTTCAGTTTGGACCTCCAGGGTTTCCGTCCAGTGCTGCTCTAAGGATAGATGTGGACTGATGCTGAGGTGGTTTGTTTCTGGCAGGTATCTGAAAGCCACTCTAGATCAGTATGTGGAAAGTGACTACACCCTTATCTACTTCCATCATGGGCTGACCAGCGAAAACAAACCCTCGCTCAGCTGGCTGCGGGACGCCTACCGAGAGTTCGACCGAAAGTGAGTTTATCTAGCTTCACTGTGTCCACAGAACCTCCCTCCCAGTTAACACCAATGAAACACTGAGTTGGGTTAAACCAATCATAAGGCACTGTTGGGTCATACTCTGCTAAAGCAACTACCCTGTGTTCAGGGTGATTTCAAACAGGATGCACTCTGTGATGGATTCAGGCCAGTGCAGAAACGTCTGGAAATTAAAAACCTGCTGCTTGTGTTTGCAGGTATAAGAAGAACATCAAGGCTCTGTACATCGTCCATCCGACCATGTTCATCAAGACCCTGCTGATCCTCTTCAAACCCATCATCAGGTCGGTTCCTCGGTCACTGATGCAAACTAGATCCATATTTAAAGTGTTCACCACGTGATTAAATTCTCTTCTTCAATCTGATAATCAGCTTCCACCATTATTAACTATCATTTACAGCTAAAGAGGTCTTACAGCTTTATGTTTCATCAGCAATAAATGCCTAAAGTTTCCTCTTCCGTCTCTGACCAGCAGGTTTATGTTCAAACAAGAAACAGCAAAGATAGAAATCTAACAAAAGGAGCTGCTACTGTCACTAAGGCAACATTTTGCTGCCCTCTGCTGGCAGGGAGCATGTATTGCTCCTTTTTTTTGAGTGTCTGAACTGCAGAACAGCACCTATACTTAAATCTACAGTGTAATAATAATAATAATGTTTTTTTTCCCCTAAATGTTATCCAAACCATGTCCCTCGTAGATCCCTGCAATAAAACACAATATAAACTTCAAGTGTTTGTATAAATGTTGATCCAAACCTTAGTCTGGGTCCAGGACTAAACCTTATTTCTTCAGCTTTTACTCCAACTGATGCCGGTTTTTCTTCCATGCTTGGCGTCAAAACCAACTTTAATCTTTATATGTTTAGAGAGATCATGGAGCACTGTGGGCTAATGCTAACAAAGAGGTAGATACTCTATACTAGATCTGGACTCAGAAAGCATGTGGGTATGAAATAAAGGGGTGGTGAGAGTAGTAATTTTCAGTTTCACAACAAATCGAACTCAAAGACTCCCGCTAACACGTCTGTCTTGTAACAACCAAGCGGTCGGACCAATCAGATGCTAACAGTGTTTTTTTGGGGGGGCGTGACATGTAGGAATGACGACAGATCTACATTTCGGTAAACACATGGCACCTGTCATTCCTGGTGCACGTCTGAAAAGCCACGATTCGCTGCTACGATTGGCTGAAACTGTGTTATGGAAGGCAGGTACTAGCTGGCATGTCACCCAATCAGTTTGAAGTATTGCACTACAGTAGTAGCCATTCAAACTGTCCCCACTTTTCTTGATGGGCCCTTGGCTGGTCCTTGGCTGGTCCTTGGCTGGTCTTTGGCTGGTCCTGGGCTGGCCTTTTGGCTGGTCTCTTGGCTGGTCCCGGGCTGGCCTTTGGCTGGTACTCTGGGCTGGTCTTTGGCTGGTCCTTGGCTGGTCCTGGGCTGGTCTTTGGCTGGTCCTTGGCTGGTCTTTGGCTGGTCCTTGGCTGGCACTTTGGCTGGTCTTTGGCTGGTCCTTGGCTGGTCCCGGGCTGGCCTTTGGCTGGTACCTGGGCTGGTCTTTGTAGCTGGTCCTTGGCTGGTCCTGGGCTGGTCTTTGGCTGGTCCTTGGCTGGTCTTTGCTGGTCCTGGGCTGGCCTTTTGGCTGGTCCTTGGCTGGTCCTGGGCTGGTCTTTGGCTGGTCCTTGGCTGGTCTTTGGCTGGTCCTGGGCTGGCCTTTGGCTGGTCTTTTGGCTGGTCTTTGGCTGGCCTTTTGGCTGGTCCTGGGCTGGTCTTTGGCTGGTCCTGGGCTGAGGGTCCTGGGCTGGTCTTTGGCTGGTCCTTGGCTGGTCTTTGGCTGGTCCTGGGCTGGCCTTTGGCTGGTCCTTGGCTGGTCCTTGGCTGCGTCTTTGGCTGGTCCTTGGCTGGTCTTTGGCTGGTCTTTGGCTGGCCTTTGGCTGGTCCTGGGCTGGTCTTTGGCTGGTCCTGGGCTGGTCCTGGGCTGGTCCTGGGCTGGTCTTTGGCTGGTCCTTGGCTGGTCTTTGGCTGGTCCTGGGCTGGTCTTTGGCTGGTCCTGGGCTGGTCCTGGGCTGGTCTTTGGCTGGTCCTTGGCTGGTCTTTGGCTGGTCCTGGGCTGGCCTTTGGCTGGTCCTGGGCTGGTCCTGGGCTGGTCTTTGGCTGGTCCTTGGCTGTAGTCCTTGGCTGGTCCTTGGCTGGTCTTTGGCTGGTCCTGGGCTGGCCTTTGGCTGGTCCTTGGCTGGTCCTTGGCTGGTCTTTGGCTGGTCCTTGGCTGGTCTTTGGCTGGTCCTGGGCTGGCCTTTGGCTGGTCCTTGGCTGGTCTTTGGCTGGTCCTGGGCTGGCCTTTGGCTGGTCCCCTACAATTCCTTTTTAAACATCTTAAATATTCTTTCTGTCATTATTTTCGACATAAAGGTCTATAGAGAAGCACCATCTCCTTGTCATACCCTGTAATTCAGTGAAAGTTTGCTCACATTTAGAAGCAGCAAATGCCAAAAAGACATGAAGTGGATGTGAGATATCTGACAGGTTCCTGTGGGGGGTGAAGGGTAAAGAACACCATCCTTTTAAATTGTGACGCACTTCTAGTCCAGTTTAACGGAGAAACAAGGTTGACCCTCAATAGAATGTCCATTTAACGCCACCGCCTCTCTGTGTCGCAGCTTCAAGTTCGGCAGGAAGATCAACTACGTGAGCTACCTGAGCGAGCTGGAGGATGTGGTGAAGTGCGAGCAGCTAGTGATCCCGACGCGCGTCAGAGAGTAAGAACCGATTCCTCTCCGGGGAGGAACTGAAAGTCCATGTTTGGTCTCATTCAGAAACGTAGACATTTGTCCCGTTTCATTGAATCTCAGGTACGACAACAAGCTGAGGGCATCTCTGAAACCCAGCACCCAGCCCCCTACGTCTCCCCCACGGAGCCCCCCACTGCCAGACCAGGTCTTCGGGGTTCCCCTGTCTGTGTAAGTCAAAAACAAAACCTCCGCTTTCGGGGGCCAGCGGTTCTGGTTCTAGTCACGCCATTTCTGTGTTCTGCTATCCAGGCTGAGACAGAGGGACCCAGATGGTGATCCGGTTCCCGTAGTGATGAGAGACACCATCAACTTCCTGTCAGAACAAGGTAACGTTCCTGGCTCCCCATAGATCCAGGAAGTGAAGGCCGGTGTCTGAAACTCGCCTCATGTCCTCTGCTCTGTCAGGTCTGGAGATCGAGGGGATCTTCCGGCGCTCCGCCAACGTGACTCTGGTGAAGGAGGTCCAGCTCAAGTATAACTCCGGTACTACAGCCGGTTTTCAGATCGCCAAACGGTCGCTGCTTCTGTTCCGGTTCTAACAGTTCCCTCCCTTTTGGGCTGCAGGGGTCCAGGTGAGTTTCCGGGACATGGAGGACGTCCACCTGGCCGCCGTCATACTGAAGACCTTTCTTCGAGAACTTCCAGAGCCTCTGCTGACCTACCAGCTCTACAACGACATTGTCAACTTTGCAGGTAATTAAGGGGGAGGTTGCATGGGTCCGAAATAATCAGAGCTTTGATGTTTTCAGAACAGCAGAGCTCTGATTCTGACTCTGCATGATTTAACAGGAAGAGACCAGCTAGCTTAGCTTTTATTAGCCATGCCCACCTGGGATCGCTGTAATAGAACTTTACTGATGGTATGAAGTAGGCTAAAAGCACCAAAAGACACCAAGTGACTTGGATCGGTCTGGAATGGGTCACGTAAAAACCTGAAATACCAAAGTTACTCCAAGAGGGCATCCACTGATGATCCAGGAGGTGATGGAGCTGGGGCTCGGCAGGCCTTCACCGTTTCTGTTAAGGTCACCATCCAACAATCCAGAACCGCTGCTGACCCAGGAGAACACAAAGGCCCATTGTCTCGGTAAATACGAGACCAAAGAATGTACTGGAGGGCGTGGGAACCGACACCCCCTCCCTTGGCTGCCACCTTATCGTGGTGGAGGGGTTTGAGTAGCCCAATGATCTTAGCAGCTATGCTGTCTGGGGGCTTTATGCCCCCTAGTAGGGTCACCCAAGGAAGACAGGTCCTAGGTGAGGGACCAGACAAAGAGCAGCCTAAAGACCCCTTATGATTAATAAAATAAATGGACATGGTGTTCCCTCGCCCGGATGCGGGTCATCGGGGCCCCACTCTGGAGCCAGGCCTGGAGGCAAGCTAGCGAGCTCCTGGTGACCAGGCTTTTACCCATGGAGCCCGGCCGGGCACAGCCCAAAGAGGAAACATGGGTCCCCCTCCAATGGTCTCACCACCTGTACGAGGGGCCAAAGGGGTCGGGTGCAATGTGTGATGGGTGGCAGCCCAGGGCGGGGACCTTGGCGTTCTGACCCTCGGCTGAAGAAGCTGGCTCTTGGGACATGGAATATCGCCTCTTTGGTGAAGAAGGACTTAGTGCACGAGGTTAAAAGGTTCCAGCTGGAGATAGTTGGAATTACCTTGACGCATGATCTGGCTCTGGAACCAGTCTCCTTAAGAGGGGCTCGACATTCTTCCACTCTGGAGTATGCCCACTCCTGCTCGCTGGAGGGGGCATACTTGTTGCCCCTCATCTTGCTGCCTGTACGTTGGCCTACCTCCACATACGTGTGGGGGGACGGGCTCTGACTGTTGTTTGTGCTTATGCGCCAAACAGCAGTTTAGATTACCCACCCTTTTTGGAGTCTTTAGAGGGTGTACTGGAGAGTGCCCCTCCTGGGAACTCCCTTTTTTTCTTCCAGGGAACTTCAACGCTCACATGGGCAATGACAGTGAGACCTGGCGAGTCGTGGTTGGAAGGAATGGCCCACCTGACCTGAACTCGAGTGGTGGTATGTTGTTGGACTTTTGTGCTCATCATGGATTAGCCATAACAAACACCATGTCAAGAATAAGGGTGTTGATATGTGCTCTTGGCACCAGGACACCCTAGGCCGTAGTTCAATGATCAACTTTGTTGTTGTTTCATCTGACCTGCGGCCGCATGTCTTGGACACTCAGGTGAGAGGAGGGGCAGAGCTCTCCACCGACCACTACCTGGTGGTGAGTTGGCTCCGATGGTGGTGGAGGACGCAGGTCAGACCTGGTAGGCCCAAACGTATTGTGAGGGTTTGCTGGGAACATCTGGCAGAGTCCCCCGTGAGAAGGAGCTTTAACTCCCATCTCTGGCAGGGCTTTGAACACATTCCGAGGGAGGTGGGGGACATTGAGTCTGAGTGGACCATGTTCCGTGCCTCTATTGTTGAGGCGACTAGTCAGAGCTGTGGCTGCAAGGTTGTCGGTGCATGTCACGGCAGCAACCCTCGAACAAGCTGGTGGACACCAGCAGTGAGGGAAGCTTTCAAGCTGAAGAAGGAGTCCTATCAGGCTTTATTGACCTGTGGGACTCCAGAAGCAGCTGATAAAGCGTACTTCTGGCAGTTTCGAAGCTCTTCTGGTCCACGATCCGGCATCTTAGGAGGGGGAAGCAATGCAGTACCAATACCATGGGCGTAGGTTTGCATAGGGACATGTCCCTACCAAGATTGTGGACCCACCTACTTGTCCCTACCAACAACTCCACTTTACAATTCAGCTTTGATGCAGCAGTAGAGGGGTTCTGGATGGCGAATATTGACAGACAAAAACTGTTTTTATCTAAAATGTAAAATGTTTATATATCTATTTACATTTTTGGTATAATTCCTGCTGTAAGTTGGTCGCTCTGTGAGCTAGACATGTTTTAGAGTCTCTATACTCCAATTAACAATTAATCGATTACTAAATTTGACATTTCAATAATCGATTATTCCGATGAATTGTTTCAGAGCAAGATAAAATGCATAATATGGGTTAAATGGAGTAATTATAGCCTAGATGACTGAAATTAATGTTCTAAATATTCAGTGTCAGTTCCAGTGCTCATGTGAATACAATTAATTTATCTGGCGTCCCTTTAATCTATTCTTTTGCTTTGTTTTATGATACAGAGAGAATATTAAAAGATAAGAGTAGGTTTTACCTCTGTGTACCTCAGCACAATTGTATATCTTCAAAAGAAAAAACAGGATAAATCCACATATAACAGACATATATTAGACCATATTTTGTTAAATAGGCACAGATTTACTTTCTGTCTTAGTCGCTGGTAATTTCAAATGCAAACCTTTTCATAGTGGAAAAAAGTCATAATTCCTCGTTCATCTTAGCCGATGATGCTCTAGTATGTGTAGCGCTTAGAACATTTATACAAATGTAGCAAGAAATGCTGCTTTATCTCTTTAAACAAAATAGACCCTGATTTTCACAGCAAGCATAAAAACGAGCATGCATATTTTTTGCATAAGACCAATGGCATCAGAACAACAGTACCAAAGCTGAAATCAAACCTACACCCTTGACCAACACTATTTATAATGGGGGTGGTGTGCTGCTGACCTCGACTCAGGGCGTCATATGTTGGGTGGGCGGGGTACTTCGAAGACCTCCGTAATCCCCACCACCCGTCTTCCATTGAGCAAGCAGGCGTGGGGGCTCGGCTCGGGTCCTCCCATCTCTGTTGCTGAAATCACTGAAGTGGTTATAAAGCTCCTCAGCTCCCAGGGTTGGATGAGATTCACCCTGAGTACCTTAGGGCTCTGGATGTGGTGGGGCCGTGTTGGTTAACGCGGCTCAGCAACATTGCGTGGACATCAGGGGCAGTTCCCTTGGATTGGCAGACTGGGGGGTGGTGATCCATCTATTCATCCATTTTCTAAAGCTTGCGCCCTATCCTGAGTGGGGTCGCGAGGGGTGCTGGTGCCTATCTCCAGCAGTCAATGGGCGAGAGGTGGGGTACACCCTGGACGGAGGTAAGCCAGTCCATCGCAGGGCAACACAGAGACAAACAGGACAAACAACCATTCAAACACACACTCAAACCTAAGGGGAGTGTAGAGAAGCCAATTAACCTCATGTTTTTGGACTGTGGGAGGAAGCCGGAGTACCCGGAGAGAACCCACATATGCTCAGGGAGAACATGTGAGAACATGCAAACTCCATGCAGAAAGACCCCTGGCGGGAACCTTCTTGCTGCAAGAAGCAGCCCGGGATGGTGGTCCCTCTGAACACTTGATCAGCTCTATACCCTCAGCAGGATTCTGGAGGGTGCATGGGAGTTTGCCCAACCAGTCTACATGTGTTTTGTGGATCTGGAGAAGGCATTCGACCGTGTCCCTCAGGGGGTACTCCGGGAGTATGGAGTACCAGGCCCTTTAATAGGGGCTGTTAGGTCTCTGTTTGACCGGTGTCAGAGCCTGGTTTTCAGAGGGTAGTGTAAATGGGTCTTATGGGCATGCTGGTCTGACAGGGTATGCTGATCTGACAGAACACCGTCCCTCCTGTACAAACACGTAGAGGCCATAGACATTAGCTTGCCTTGCGTCGTCGACTCAGCAGCAGTTACCCTGCAAACATTCCTCTTTGGCCTCTTTCCCACATGGGTCGACCTGCTACCAATCAGCATTTGGCTCCCTTCCAGCTGGCTGATAAAGCTGGTCTAACCCCCCACTGGCAGCTGCGTGGCCACTTTCTCCTCGCTGCAACGTTTCTGGTGACATCATCACACTAGGTTAAGCCTGGTTTATGCTCAGACACTAGGTCATCTGCGTGTGTGTCGCAGTTCCTATGCGTATTGTTTGTTCCTATTGCATTCTGTTTGGCACCTAATGGCAGAAACTCATGCACAACGCCTCGCACACCTCGGACACCATCCCAGACACCGTACAGGACACTAATTTGTAGCTCTGTGCAACGGTCTGTTGGTTTGATCCCGAAGAGAAAACATGCATCGCCACAGCCAGTCTTCGGGGAACACTAACGGGTGAACTGTGAGTCGTTCGGCGTTGGATGAGGGGTTGTAGACGGCGAATGACCTCGTCAAACTGACACACAGACGTCCACATTCCTAACTAGCCTGTGATTGTCCCTCTTGCATTGTGGAATGGAATAACATAGCACAGACCATGCTTCCAAGTAAACAATGGAGAGAACATCAGGGAAGTAAACAATGGAGAGAATATCAGGGAAGGAAGCCAGGAAGTTGTCTGAATCTCACACCAGAACTGCTCCATGTTTATCGAATGTAATCAGAGTTGTTTCTGCTTCTGAGATCAGAAGACTGGTGCGGTGTGTTGACGTCCATACGTTGCGTTCAATGGTATCAAGTAATTTAGCACGTCGATTTTAACGCACGCTGATTTTAACGCGGGTCGCTTGCCGAATCGTTTGACCTGGGTACATGCGCGTCTGTGAGCTGGTCCCACTGCCCCTTAAAGCCCATTGTTACTGGTTTTAAACAGGTTTTTCCAATGGGAAAGGGGAATTTAATTCAAACATTATCCAGATTTTCAATTCCAGATTGTGTTTTTTTTTTCTTTTTTTTCTCCTTTAGCAGTAACCAGTGACAGTCAGGCCGAGGTTATGAAAACCTTGCTGGAGGGACTTCCAGAGGAAAACTACGCATCCCTGCGGTACCTCATTACATTCCTGGCTAAGGTAAGAAGCCCCCCCTCCCGCCTGATAACATCCCTTCCTCCCAGCCCCCCTCCGCCTCCTACCAACCTGTGTGTGTTTTAGGTGTCGGCCAACAGCGAGGTGAATAAGATGACCAACAGTAACCTGGCCGTGGTGTTTGGCCCCAACCTTCTGTGGGGGCGGGACAACGCCATGTCACTCAGCGCTATTGGACCCATCAACAACTTCACCAGAGCCCTGCTAGACCAGCAGCATCTGGTTTTTACCTAATGCCCCTCCCCCCCTGCTCTGAGGTCTTTTATGCCGCCCGGGACGCCTCTGAGACCCGCCTCCTCTGCAGCATTTAACCAGGAGCTAGCCTCAGAGCCCCGCCCATTACGAAGGTACTTCTGTATCAACAGCAGCCTTTCAGTCAGACCGCCACCCCCGACGTCAGTCCGCCCTCATTTGCATCGTCCCGTCGATTAGCCCGCTGTGTTCCTGTCAGTCGGCCCGAGAGCGGAAGAAGCTTAGGAAGCGTTGATCGGAGAGCGTGAAGGCCTCCTGACGAAGGCAGCTGTGATGTCACTTCCTCGTCAGTTGGACGCTCATAGATGGTCTCTGCCCTTCCCCCGGAACCTTCCTCCCAACATGACCAAAGCTCCTCTCCGGCTGAAGTCAGAAGAGAACGGAAGCTGAGGTTTGACTCAGGTTTACCGAAATAAATCGCGAACTTGGTACTGAAATCGTGTCGACAATCTTCAGAGTGCTGTAATTAAAGGACGCCGTGCGGTAGCATCTGCGATGCTCTTCTGGACCTTCCTGTTTCAGTTTCCGTAGCAACACACCAATTAGCGACACATTTCCATCATATTTCATTATCCAGTTAAGTAAAGGATCCTGTTCCGCCTTTTTGATCGTTAAGGCTTTCACAGTCTTCCTATCCCCCACCACCACCACGCAGGACCAGAAATGTTTAGGCCGCATTTGTTTATTTGGTACATGTCAGTAACTGGTTCTCACATGAGATGCGCAAAGCTCCATGCTGCGCGCACGAGCGTCGTTGCTGTTTCATTCCGTTTGTTGCCTTTTCTTTTAGTTTGTTTCGCGGAGCTGGACCAAGTTTGACCGCGATGTTCTGTTCTATAGCGGGAACAGTGGACGCGTACGCCTTAGTGGAACGACCTGTCAATTCCTCGCCAAAGAAACATGGTCTAAACGTCGGGGTCGGATTCTCAACACTAAAGGTGCCAACGTATGGCTCTGCGATTTTTATTATTATTATTTAAGCATCTTATCTTTTTTCACGCTGTGTTGAATTTCTTTCTGATTTCCAAAACCGTTTTCTTTTTTTTTTGATCCCCTGACCCGGACATCCGATCCTTTCAGGAGTCGTTCGCTAGCGCTAACCTGCGTTTTTCCTCTGTGATGTCACCAAACCATCAGAAACCTTGGAGTATTCGTGACGTGACGTTGCTGTGTTATCTAAACCGTCTGAAAAAAAACCTGGAAAAAAAAAAAACGGCAAAACATGAGAGGCTAGCTCGTCTGGAGCTAAGCCCTAAAACAAAATGGCCGTTGTTTACTCGTTGACTCCCAGTTCCATCAGTGCCATGGTGACGTGTGTGTGTGTGTGTGTGTGCGTAAAATGGAGTGAACATGTTTTTTTTAGATGCGTTCTTATTTGATCAAACTGTGACGTTAAAGGAACCCTAAAGTTTTCACACCCCGCTTCAAATCCCACCTTTAATAACGAACGGATCGGCTAGTCTTCTCGTCTTCCCGGCATTTTTACAGCGGACGCTTTAAAGGTGGGGAAAGAATCTCGGCTGGTCTCGGTTTTTTTTTAAGCCCCGGGGTGTGAAGACTTCTGGGAGCCACCAAAAAAAAACAAAGTCTTACTACAAAAAAGAAGATGAAACCAAGTGGAAATCATTTCGTTGTTTTTAGAGTTTAATGAGGAAACTTACCTGATTCTGTGTGTGTTTGTGCCTTATTTGTGTCTCTGAGTGATTTTTTTTTT
>JAGKQL010000057.1:2486715-2565122 GCA_018398635.1 Cyprinodon brontotheroides
CCTATTTTCTCTCTGTTCGTATCAGTGCGCGCCGTCATTCAGACAGCGAGCTCAACAACAGCCAGATGCATGTCTCCCTCCGCCTAGCTCCTAGCTGGGCGGAGGGAGACATGCATCTGGCTGTTGTCAGGTTAGTAGGCCCTAGCTGTCTGAATGACGGCGCGCACTGATACGAACAGAGAGAAAATAGGACCAAGTGATAACGACGTGTGACTTTTTCCACTACAATGTTTTTGGGATGCAAAAATATCACTCTTTTGAACACATAATGTTTTGGGAAGAGAAACGTTTTATTTCGCTGGGTCTAGCAAACCTGCCGGACTACTTTCGGCTTGACCAAAACTGGACGAGAACTCTGCTCACAGGACGCTGCCAGGGGTAAGTCAGTGTGATTGCATGCCGCTGGTGATGGGGATGCCATACAGATTCATGTCAAAAATCCCCAACTATCCCTTTAAGAGTTTTAAAAGGTGGAAAGCTTCCTCGATCGTTTCTGGATCAGAACCAGATTCTTACCTCGACTGATGACCTCATCGTCTTCCCCGCGGTAGCCTGCAATGACAAGCACCCCATCAGCTCTGCCTTCATCATCACCATCAATAATCTTGCTCCTCATCCTCTACCTCCACCGAAGCCGCCTCGTCCTCCTCCTCTTCTCCCTCGGCCGCCATCTTGAACACATCATCCAATCATGAATCACCTAACTAACACGTGATAACAGAAAGCTGCGGAGCCTCTGGTACCTTGTCTGAAGCCGCCTCTTCCTCCTCTTCCTCGCCCTCTGAACCCTGTGAGAGACGCACCAATCAGAGGAGAGAACTTTCTGAGCTACGGCGGCAGATCAACAACCTTCTTACCGTTTTCCTGGGATCCATCAGCGTCTCCTGCGGACCAATCAGACACAGCGTCAATTAAAGCCCAATTAAAAACCAACCAATCACAGATCAGTAAACATCGTCACCAGGAGAATTATCGGAGAAGCTCCTGCCGAAGCCTCTTCCTTTGAAGCCTTCCCTCTCACCGTCGGCTTTACGGCTCCAGCCGGATCCGTCTGCTCAGACAGGAAGCCGTAAAAAACCATCAACGCCGTGCCGAATGAACAACTCCAGCCAACCAGGAGTGGAGAACGCCCACCTGAGCTGAACGAGTTCCTGAAGCCTCTTCCTCGCCCGCCACGACCTCTTCCAGAGTCGCTGTGTTCGCCGTTCAATGAACCTCCGTTCCACGAACCTAAGGGCCGTTCAAAAGGTTAGCGGGGCGTTAGCTCAGCAGCAGCTGGATGTTAGGAAACCGTACCGTTGCTAGGGGCGGAGCTTGACACGCCGACGGTCGTTTCCTGGAAGAGAGGGGAGAACCAGTGAGAAATGGCGGGGGCGGGAACTCGGCAGCAGGAGGAAGGGGGGCTTACCGCTTCTTCCCAGTCGTCCATGTTATGGGAAAGCTGGAAAAAATAAAACTTGTTTAGAATTTAACTAAAACATTTAACCACCCAAAAATTTTTTATTTTTATAAATTTTCCTCTGGATTCAAAATTCTACTTTTATTATTATAAAATCTGATAAAAAAGGAAACAAATTTGGGCAAAAATGTACTTTGAAAATTCCTCTTTTAATTCAATATTTTGGAGGAGGCATCCTGGTATAAATAATTTTAATTAATAAATAATTTTTTAATAACCTCCATTTTAAAAGACAACAAATTTAAACAATTATTTTTGAAAGTCTTTTCCATACTTCTGCAACAAACTGTGGTGTTTAGGAGCTCTTACTTTGGGGAAATGTACTTCCTGTTTGGCGCTGGGTCTCTGTAGATGAGGGGCCTGTGTGAATGACTGCTTTCTATTGGACAGGAGGGTCATAAATGGGTCATTAACTTTCCACCTCTGTAGATCTTCCTGTGGTGCTTTAAAAGAATCAAATAAAAACATTAAGGAAATTAAAAACAGGTTTGCTGGTACAGGGTCACAGCTCAACATGGCCGCCCAGAGAAAACTGGTTTGACTAACCTGGTATATGTTACCCGGGTAGATTTTTACGTGGTAGATGTTAGATTGTTAGATTTTAACCTGGTAGATGTAACCTGGTAGAGATTTTAACCTGGTATATGTTACCCGGGTAGATTTTTACCTGGTAGATGTTAGATTTTAACCTGGTAGATGTTAGATTTTAACCTGGTATATGTTACCCGGGTAGATTTTTACGTGGTAGATGTAACCTGGTAGAGATTTTAACCTGGTAGATGTTAGATTTTAACCTGGTAGATGTTACCCGGGTAGATTTTTACGTGGTAGATGTTAGATTTTAACCTGGTAGATGTTAGATTTTAACCTGGTATATGTTACCCCTGGTAGGTTAGATTTTTAACCTGGTAGATGTTAGATTTTAACCTGGTAGATGTTAGATTTTAACCTGGTAGATGTTAGATTTTTAACCTGGTATATGTTACCCGGGTAGATTTTTACGTGGTAGATGTTAGATTTTAACCTGGTAGATGTTAGATTTTAACCTGGTAGATGTTAGATTTTAACCTGTGGTAGATTTTTACCGATTTTAACCTGGTAGATGTTAGATTTTAACCTGGTAGATGTTAGATTTTAACCTGGTATATGTTACCCGGGTAGATTTTTACGTGGTAGATGTTAGATTTTAACCTGGTAGATGTTAGATTTTAACCTGGTATATGTTACCCGGGTAGATTTTTACGTGGTAGATGTTAGATTTTAACCTGGTAGATGTTAGATTTTACCCTGGTAGATGTTAGATTTTAGATGTTACCCGGGTAGATTTTTACGTGGTAGATGTTAGATTTTAACCTGGTAGATGTTAGATTTTAACCTGGTAGATGTTAGATTTTAACCTGGTAGATGTTACCCGGGTAGATTTTTACGTGGTAGATAGATTTTTGGTAGATGATTTTAACCTGGTAGATGTTAGATTTAACCTGGTAGATGTTTTTTAACCTGGTAGATGTTAGATTTTAACCTGGTATATGTTACCCGGGTAGATTTTTACGTGGTAGATGTTAGATTTTAACCTTAACCTGGTAGATGTTAGATTTTAAATGTTACCTGGTAAAATTATACGGGTGGTAGATGTTAGATTTTTAACGTGGTAGATGTTACCCGGGTAGATTTTAACGTGGTAGATGTTAGATTTTAACCTGGTATATGTTACCCGGGTAGATTTTTACGTGGTAGATGATTTTAACCTGGTAGATAGATTTTTACCTGGTAGATGTTAGATTTTAACCTGGTATATGTTACCCGGTTAGATTTTTACCTGGTATATGATTTTACCTGGTATATGTTACCCGGGTAGATTTTAACCTGGTAGATGTTAGATTTTAACCTGGTAGATGTTACCCGGGTAGATTTTTACGTGGTAGATGTTAGATTTTAACCTGGTATATGTTACCCGGGTAGATTTTTACGTGGTAGATGTTAGATTTTAACCTGGTAGATGATTTTTACGTGGTAGATGTTAGATTTTAACCTGGTAGATGTTACCCGGTAGATTTTTACCTGGTAGATGTTAGATTTTAACCTGGTAGATGTTAACCGGGTAGATTTTTACGTGTAGGTAGATGTTAGATGTTAGATTTTAACCTGGTAGATGTTAGATTTTAACCTGGTAGATGTTAGATTTTAACCTGGTAGATGTTACCCGGGTAGATTTTTACGTGGTAGATGTTAGATTTTAACCTGGTAGATGTTAGATTTTAACCTGGTAGGTTAGATTTTTACGTGGTAGATGTTAGATTTTAACCTGGTAGTTAGATTTTACCCTGGTAGATTTTAACCTGGTAGGTTAGATTTAGATTTTAACCTGGTAGATGTTAGATTTTAACCTGGTATATGTTACCCGGGTAGATTTTACGTGGTAGATGTTAGATTTTAACCTGGTAGATGTTAGATTTTAACCTGGTAGATGTTACGGGTAGATTTTTACCTGGTAGATGTTAGATTTTTACGTGGTAGATGTTAGATTTTAACCTGGTAGATGTTAACCTGGTAGATTTTAACCTGGTAGATGTTACCCGGGTAGATTTTTACGTGGTAGATGTTAGATTTTAACCTGGTAGATGTTAGATTTTAACCTGGTAGATGTTAGATTTTAACCTGGTAGATTTTACCTGTTACCCGTGAGATTTTAACCTGGTAGATGTTACCCGGGTAGATTTTAACCTGGTAGATGTTAGATTTTAACCTGGTAGATGTTAGATTTTAACCTGGTAGATGATTTTACCGTGGTAGATTTTTTATGTTAGATTTTAACCTGGTAGATGTTAGATTTTAACCTGGTATATGTTACCCGGGTAGATTTTTACGTGGTAGATGTTAGATTTTAACCTGGTAGATGTTACCGGACTAGGTTAGATTTTAACCTGGTAGATGTTAGATTTTAACCTGGTAGATGTTACCCGTGGTAGATTTTTACGTGGTAGATGTTAGATTTTAACCTGGTATAATTTTTACGGGTAGATTTTTCACGTGGTAGATGTTAGATTTTAACCTGGTAGATGTTAGATTTTAACCTGGTAGATGTTACCCGGGTAGATTTTTACGTGGTAGATGTTAGATTTTAACCTGGTAGATGTTAGATTTTAACCTGGTAGATGTTAGATTTTAACCTGGTAGATGTTAGATTTTAACCTGGTATATGTTACCCGGGTAGATTTTAGATGTACGTGGTAGATGTTAGATTTTAACCTGGTAGATTTTTAGATTTTAACCTGGTAGATGTTACCGGTAGATGTTAGATTTTAACCCTGGTGAGATTTTAACCTGGTAGATGTTAGATTTTACGGGTAGATGGTAGATGTTAGATTTTAACGTGGTAGATGTTAGATTTTAACCTGGGGATGTGGGTAGTACTTTACGTGGTATGTTAGATTTTAACCTGGTAGATGTTAGACCTGGTAGATGTTAGATTTTAACCTGGTAGATGTTACCCGGGTAGATTTTTACGTGGTAGATGTTAGATTTTAACCTGGTAGATGTTAGATTTTAACCTGGTGGTAGATTTTTTACCTGGTAGATGTTAGATTTTAACCTGGGGTAGAGATTTTACGTGGTAGATGTTAGATTTTAACCTGGTAGATGTTACCCGGGTAGATTTTACCTGGTAGGTAGATGTTTACCGGGGGTAGATTTTTACCTGGTAGATGTTAGATTTTAACCTGGTAGATATATGTTAGATTTTAACCTGGTAGATGTTAGATTTTAACCTGGTAGATTAACCGGTAGATTTTAACGTGGTAGATGTTAACCCGGGTAGATTTTAACCTGGTAGATGTTAGATTTTAACCTGGTATGTTACCCGGTAGATTTTACGTGGTAGATGTTACCCGGGTAGATTTTTACGTGGTAGATGTTAGATTTTAACCTGGTAGATGTTAGATTTTAACCTGGTAGATGTTAGATTTTTACCTGGTATATGGTGGTACCCGGTATATGTTACCCGGGTAGATTTTTACCTGGTAGATGTTAGATTTTAACCTGGTAGATGTTACCCGTTAGATGTTAGATTTTAACCTGGTAGATGTTACCCGGGTAGACCTGGTAGATGTTAGATTTTAACCTGGTAGATGTTAGATTTTAACCTGGTAGATGTTAGATTTTAACCTGGTAGATGTTACCCGGGTAGATTTTTACGTGGTAGAGATGTTAACCTGGTAGATTTTAACCTGGTAGATGTTAAATGTTAACCTGGTAGACGTTACCCTGGTAGGTATGTTACCCTGGTAGATGATGTTACCCTGGTAGGCGTTTAGGCGTTACCCTGGTAGATGTTAAGATGTTAACCTGGTAGACGTTACCCTGGTAGACGTTACCCTGGTGATGTTAGTTAACCTGGTGTTAAATGTTAACCTGGTAGACGTTACCCTGGTAGACGTTACCCTGGTAGATGTTAAATGTTAACCTGGTAGACGTTACCCTGGTAGACGTTACCCTGGTAGATGTTAAATGTTAACCTGGTAGACGTTACCCTGGTAGACGTTACCCTGGTAGATGTTAAATGTTAACCTGGTAGACGTTACCCTTGCTTGTAAATGTTAACCTGGTAGATGTTAAATGTTAATCTGGTAGACGTTACCTGGTAGACGTTACCCTGCTAGATGTTAAATGTTAACCTGGTAGATGTTACCCTGGTAGACGTTAAATGTTAACCTGGTAGGCGTTACCCTAGTAGACGTTACCCTGGTAGATGTTAAATGTTAACCTGGTAGACGTTACCCTGGTAGATGTTATATGTTAACCTGGTAGACGTTACCCTAGTAGACGTTACCCTGGTAGATGTTAAATGTTAACCTGGTAGACGTTAACTTGGTAAATGTTAACCTGGTAGATGTTAAATGTTAATCTGGTAGACGTTACCCTGGTAGACGTTACCCTGGTAGATGTTAAATGTTAACCTGGTAGACGTTACCCTGGTAGACGTTACCCTGGTAGATGTTAAATGTTAACCTGGTAGACGTTAACTTGGTAAATGTTAACCTGGTAGATGTTAAATGTTAATCTGGTAGACATTAACTTGGTAGACGTCAACTTGGTAGATGTTAACCTGGTAGCATCTAAATTATTTGGATTTTAATGTAATTATTTTGAGACCCATTCATGGAAGTTACGTTGTCATGGCAACGTGAAGTAAGCTAGAGGCTGGGATCCCGCTCAGGGCAGCAGACTAGTAAATATAGTCTAAAGACAGAAACCAGGAGGAATTATGGCACAGAAAGGCGTTTCTGATTGGTCCGCTCCAGAGAGACGCTATCTCCGTGACCTCAGAGCGCACCTGAACATCTGTAACCATGGCAACCGGCCTGTAGCTCAGAGTGATGGTGCCGCTGCACACTTTCACATCTATTGGTGCAGTTTAACGTAACCATAGCATTATAGAGTTACTTTGATCTTGTGTTCTTTGTCTAATGGAGAACTGTTCAATAACATTTAAATAGTTTAATAATTATTTCCTTGTGGTTTGTGATTTCGGAGCTAATAGAGTCACGTGACATAAACACAGGGACTCAGGTGAAATATTCACCAGCCGTTCTCATACTGGTTTCCC
This sequence comes from Cyprinodon brontotheroides, assembly GCA_018398635.1. Taxonomy (NCBI): domain Eukaryota; kingdom Metazoa; phylum Chordata; class Actinopteri; order Cyprinodontiformes; family Cyprinodontidae; genus Cyprinodon; species Cyprinodon brontotheroides. Next base: position 2,493,780 of record JAGKQL010000057.1, read on the forward strand.
TGATCCAGAATCCATGTTTTTCCTCTACAATTATATCCTTTTTTTATTAAATTTCCCTCTTTTTAAAAAAAGAAAACAAACTTTTACTACTTCTGAGCAAAAACCTGAATATCAGGCAATAGAAATGATATAATGCTGTAAATAATGTAAGGATTCAAAACAATAAAATAAAAGCAAAGCTGCTGCAGTTCTATGTTAATGGCAGTGGGGGGCGGTGTAGGGTCACTGCTGGCCTAAAGTCACTCAGAAACACTGACCTACATTCATTACCTAAACTTTTACTTTCTTCTCCCCAAATGTATTAATTTATTCCAAACAATCTTTATTTCATAGCGTTTCTCTTGGCTGCACCGCCTCCATTACATTTATCTGGTTGTTATATTTTTCATCCAATCAGATTTCAGCCTCAGTGTGTTGCTATGCAGATCTAATCTGCCCAGCGACTTCAGCATCAGCAGACCACAGACAGACAGATTTATTTAGTCATTTTGTTTAAAACATTTCATATTTTAAAGTGCAGCCTTGAAAACTGTAATAAATACATTAAAAAAAGTAATATAAACATATCACTGTATATTTACAGTTCTAACTTTTTTTAAATAAATTTAATAACCCATTTTACACAACAGTTCATCAGTCTGATGGCTGTTGGGCAGGGGCGGATCTAGAAAAAAAAATATTTATGGGGTGGTGAGAGGGGGCAGGAATTTTTTTTAGGGGTGGCAACATATGGCATTTGTTTACACTGAATTTAATCACAGTTATCACAGTTTAGTGAGAATAGTATGTACAGCACTAGTGTTTAATGTGAAACAGTTCATATTAATAATACATCGTACAATGTGATCTCACCTAATAGGAGATAGAAGAATGATAACACACTACTTCTAGAGGGGCATTATCACAGGGAACAGGTATTAAGGTAAGACACAGGTGCTGAGTTCGCAGATGTGTGAGATAGAGCTGCTGTATCAAGAAATCAACAAAAAAGGCGGGTTCTGGATGTTACATCAAAATCTCCACAAATCTGAAAAGAAGCAACATAAAAAAATACATTTTGCTTGTGAGTAGGTTCATACAGGTCATTTCTGGATAGTTTCATATTATATATACAAAAAAGAAACAACAACACTGCTTCATATTAAGCAGGATTCACACCAGTATCACATTTTTAACTTTTAACACTTTTGGTTTTATTAAAGGAAATATCAGATTTTCTCAGGTGCCAAAACAAAATGTAACATCTCTGTAAAGGTTCACCAGAGGAAGCAGAACATAAAGTTAACATGACTATAACAGCTGAATGCAGCGATTTCCATGTTGCTCAGCAAAACGCTTCACAAATTTATTTAGATCCAATGCCTTTGTGCCTGCTGGTCCTGCATTGAGATGCTGTGAAGCCTCTTCCCAGAGGGGGCAGCAGGGAGAACAGTCCATGGTGGGGGGTGAGGATGCTGGGTGGGGGCAGGTGGGCTCTCACTGGAAAAGGCTTGATCTAGAAATAAGTAAAAATGTCTTAAATTAAATTGTATCTATCCTTAATTTGAGCAGATAAATGAGATATTTTGCCCATGGACTGAGTATTGTTACTCTTAAAATAAGATGATCAGATAATATCCACTTGAAATAAGACAATGCGATTGTTTTCTCTTATTTTAAAAGCGTAAATTATGTTTTGTTGGCAAAATGTTTTTTACCTCCTCAATCCAAGAACAAATGCACTTGGCTTTTAAGGAAAACGACTTTGTCCAGGATTTGGACATGTTTTTTCCTGTGCTCCTCTATCCTCCGCCAGAGGAAGTCCAAGCGCTTCTGGGCCCTTTGGACCAGTGAGGGTGGTGTTTCCAGTCCAGGTGAGGGGGTGTCTGTGATGAATGACCACCTCTACAGCCTGAGCTGTTACTGTTGATGAGCAGTGGAGCGTGGGTTAGGCCGCTTCTTCCCTGAAGTCCACCATGATCTCCTTGGTCTTCTCCACCTTCAGGATCAGGCTGTTATCTCTGCTCCACCAGCTGCTCCACCTCCTCTCTGTAGTCCAGGTGGTTTGTCGTCTCTGAGGCGTAGGGACACTGGGACAGAAAGCGCCCGGCTCAGGGCAGAAGCGTGCTCTTCCTCATCATCAGAGACTCTACATCCCATCATGTTTGCTCCAAACTGTGGCTTCTGTTTCAGCTAAAGAAGGACCTAATATGTGTGGCTGTTGGACTCAGATGGACGGTGTTTTCACAGCAGAATGTATTTCTAAGCTCAGCACTGATCCAGGTAACATAGAACTGTGCCTCTAATGCCTTCCACTGCTGATCCTGACGCTTTTACCACCTGTGATTATTAAACATGCTTTTTGATCTCTCTGACTGGCTGTTAAATTTATAATGTGCATCAGGAGCCAAAGGTTCAACCTCCCGACAGAAGCTTCTGTTAAAGGATCATTATTTAGACCTAAAACTAATACGTTTGATGATTCAATAAATTTAGCGTTAATCAGTAAAAGAATAAAAACAATCATTTTCATCGCGATCAGTCTGGGAGCGGCCATTTTCACCCAAATATGGTAACAGCTCCTTCCTGACATCTTCTGGCCATTTTCCTCATTCATGTCGTTTTCATCATGGTTAAAATAAAGATTTTTTTAACTTTTTTTTTTAAAGAATCCATAAAAATCTCCCCGACAGTATTTGGAAAGCAGAAGCTTTCCAAATACTGTTGGGTCAGTTTTTATTAACGCACTAAAGCCGGGCGTACACTGTGCGATATTAGGGGCGATATTCCAGTCATGCGAAAATCTTTCAATCGGGCCGACTTTCAGCCTGATCGTGCGTTGTGAGTCGTGTAGCGTAAAGGTGGTTACAAGCGGCGATCAGCCTCTAATGACCACCTCCCCATCAGGAATTCTGAGGTTGGGGGTTGACCGTCTGAGGTTGACCGTCGGGGTCAAATCTCTCAGTCTGCAAACAAGGATTCTTCTTCTTCTTGTGAGGTTTTATGGCGGTTGGCAAACTAATGAGAAATGCATTACCGCCACCAACTGATATGGAGTAAAGCAAGGAAACAGGAAACGACTCACCCCAGAAACCAAATAAATAAATAAATACCTAAAAAATAAAATATTTTTTTACTTAACCCAACATAATAAATACTTAATCCCATTCTTCTTCTTCTAAACCCAGCAGCATGGCGGGGGCAATGAGTGAAATGGAGTTCTTCCTGTCAAACTGTCAGACCGTAGTAGCCACGTTAGCTCAGCCATGTCTTTGTCCAAATACGTCGTCGTCTTTTTTCTTTTTAGGGCTTTCAGCACTAAATTGCCCAAATATCAAGGCAGCGCGTTTCACTCTAGTGAGCTTCATGTTCCTCTGCTACTGGTTTGGCTTCAGATAGACGAGTCCCAGTAGCGCCATCTCACTGCGGAGCTGAGTCCCACGTGGTTTATAGACGTAGAGTGTGAGCAGGTAGATCGCATCAGAGCGTCGGGTCGCACATAAATCATGAACTGTGAACTCTGACTGTACGATTAAACCCTGCGATAAGTCGTACAGTGTGAGCAGGTAGATCGCATCAGAGCGTCGGGTCGCAGATAAATCATGAGCTGTGAGCTCTGACTGTAAGATTAAACCCTGCGATTAGTCGTACAGTGTGAGCTGTAGCTGCGTGCAACGACTGATAAAATCGCAGAATGTACGCCCAGATTAAAGCTGTAAATAGCTGAGGCTCCTCCTGGGGTGCGCTCCTTTAGACAGCCCACACAGCAACAACCATCCACAAATAAGTAACAGTAGGTAGGAGGCAGAAGTGTTCTTTGACAAACATGGATGCCTCCAGTAAAGCACATTCACATGAAAATTACTCTGAATTAAAATCATTTATTGAACAGGTTTAAAGTATTTTTAGAAGTTTGAATTCTGAATATGAGAAGAAATCTGTAAAAAGAGAAGAAAAAGTTTCTTTTAATCAAAATTTTTGTTTTTGTTTTTGGATAAAAGAAACTTTTTATTGTTTTTCTTAACAGATTTTTTTGGTTTAAAAACAGTTACCAGTAATGTTCTTTTTTTTCTTTTTTTTACTGATAAAAAATCTGTTAAAAAAATAATTTTATAGTTTTTTTATTTTTTTTTACAGATTTTATTTGGTTAAAAACAGTTGTTATTGTTTTCTTTTCTTTGCTGAAGTTTTTCCTGGTGTATTTTACTCTAAAATGTTGCCTATTGCTATCAGTGCAGTTGTCAGAACTCTCTCTCCTCTAAAAAAATATCCATAAAAACTGATCTCTTCAAATAAATTCATTACTTTATACTTTGAATCTACGGACATTTTTTTACAGTGTCGTTTGATTAATTAAATGTTCAATTATTTAATGAAATGCCAAACAAAAAAGAACATTTAAAATAATAATAATTAGCTTATTTTGGTTTGTGGATCTGATAGCTTCTGGTATTTTAGGTCCCTGTCCCTCCAGCGTCTGCCTGACATTCCAGAATCTTCTAAACGCTGGAATAAGCTGAACTTTCTCTGGATTTCCTCCATTCTGGGCGAATACAGAGAGGATTGCAGAACTTCAGTCCTACGACAGCCTAACATCTGCATAACGCACGGCAGCGTGATGCCAGGAAATGATGCACCAGCCAGAGTCCTGAGGGCCTTTAAGAGTCTTCATCAAATAAGAACTAAATTAATTTCAGTAGTACATGTAAAAATAACACAAATAATATGAATAATTATTAATAAAATGATCATGGACATTTTCTTTTCCAGAAATGCAGCAAAGAAATAACAATAGATGAATGTTCACCCCAGAGTGTGACTGACCAGCAGGGGCGGATTTAGGAAATGTGGGGCCCTAGGCAAAGACAGGGGCCCCTCTGAATGGAGAAGACATCAATCAGCCCCATTCTCCAGATAGAGAAATGTTAATAAAATAGACATCCATTATCTGTTCTAGGTTGTGTCCCTCTCTTCTTGTCCTCCCTTTCCTTCTTGTTTTCTCTCTCTATGTTTTGTACTCAGCTGACTTTTCATGCTGTCTCTAAAGGAATGAAAGATTTTTTCCAAGCACTAAGCTCACTTAGCTGATTGCTCCTTCCTGTGTTTCCAAAAAGGCCAAAGTAAATAACCCAGTCCTTCTTTTCACTGTAGACAAGCCATGATCTGCTTATCTGTTCTCCATATTTTTCATTTGGATGAAATATTAGCTGCATGAATCATGACAGCAGACAAGATAGAGGAGAGCAGGAGGCGGGGTTACCAATCTACTCGCTCTTGAGAGCAGAGTTCGCTGCTTTTAGATGTTGTCTCCAAAGTCCAGTAGCAGAAAAAAGTCTCTAGATTTGGCTAGGAGCTTTTTAGAAATCAAAGTGCTAGAGGGGTCTGAAAAGTGGCTAAATATAGCGACTAAAGCGCTAAGTTAGCAACACTGCTCTTTGCATGGTTTGTTTTCAAATGGTTTGCTGCTGTCTGTTTGGACCTTTTCTGAACATGTGCAGCAAATGGACTGATCCAATATGGTGGACACTGAAGGGGGCGGGGACACACTTAATATTATCAGCGTTCTGATGGCATTTTAGCAAAAACATTTTTATTAAAAACATAATGAATATGAATGTGCACAAATAAGGAATAGTTGTTTTAACCAACCATTTATGGTAGGCTCTAGGCAATAATGGTAACCCCCCCCCCTGGGAACAGTAAAGATTGACCAGGAGGGGCTGGTGCCTGGCCACCCGCATATAAATATTCTGGCAACGCCCCTGCTCTATGAATCGGACAGACGGACATTAAACCTCATTCCATTCCACTTATTTATATGTAAAAAATACCATGCTGATAAAAATCCAGTCCTTGTTTTAACACAGCCTTAGTGCTAGGGACATGCCAGGTTCAGATCCAGTCCATATTTTGGCACCAGCCCTGTATACTGTATACAGATTTCTGAGCAGTCATTATGAGGTATGACGTTGGATTTTTTTATCGTATCCTTTTCTTATCTGGACTAAGATAACTGACTTATATAAAAATAATTATTGTATTTTATTTTTCAAAAGATCAGCCACCTAAGAAAAGACCAACAGCATCAGACACAGAGAGGATGTGCAGAATAACTCAGTTATCCAGGATTGATAGAGGAGGAACCACTGGGATGATCTAATTTTATTATTAATTATCTAATTGATTTAAACTTATTTTGGTCCATTAAATATGTTTAAAAATGTCCATCAGAGTTTCTATAAGGAAGTGCTGCCTCCTGTCATGGAGAGTTTTTATAGAGTCTACCAGGACTGAAACAATTAATCCAATTAATCGATTATTGAAATGATAGTCAACTAATTTAGTCATGGATTAATCATTAACTGGAGTATAGAGACTCTAAATCGTGCCTTTAGCTGACAGAGCGACCCACTGAGAGCAAGACTGCAAAACAAATATGAAAACATTTAGCTTTTGAAATAAAAACCATTTTTCATCTGTTAATCTGCTCAGAACTCCTGAGGTGGAAAAGTTTCAGCTTCACCTGGTTTAATCTGGAAAAACATCTTCTTTAAGGAACCTTTGGCTCTCAGGAGGTCTGAGTTCTTTAGCTGTTTTACTAGTTGTAGAAAAAACTAAATAGATAATGAGTTAAGATGTTTAATCCTTAGTCTATTGCCATATATTCATACTCTAGTTTGCATTGGTCTCTGTATCAGTGCCAGTAGTCCAGTAATAACTCATTAATAGTTAGTTGTTTAGTTTAATAGGAGGACTGCAGAGAATAATTAATTCTAATTAATTTAGTTTAAAGTATATTTAAGATGTAAGTATTTTAGTCTGGTCCATTCTGCTTTACTTTCATTCTCTAAAAATCACCAGAATATAGAAAATAAAGTATATTGTGTGGAAAATGTTCCATATAACTACAGATCATTGATTGTTATTCATTAACATTTACTGTGTTATTATAATTAATCATTTTGTGTGAGTTAAATCCTCCTAAAACCTCCAACCTGTGGCTGCTGCTGTCTAAATCTCAAATGATGCTGATTTAAAGCAGTAAAGAGCAGCAGCTAAACACCAGCTGAGGTTTGCTAATTTATTTAAAATAGATTTTAATGAGTTTAATGTTAAAATGAATGTGTTTTATTCTGTGAAGATCCGCGGAGGTTTGTCGGATCAGGACCAGATCAGTCCGGTTCCTGGAGCTCTGATCCAGGCCAGCATGTCCCGCCGCTGGAGCGCAGTGCATTGTGGGATGCTGGCTAACGGCGAACCCAACATGGCGGCGTCTCTGAGGCAGCAGGAAGAAGGCCGTGAATGAAGCCCGGGACCCACGCAGCGCCGTAGAGTGGCCTTAAACCCACCGCGTTCCCCCGGAAGAGGCTCGACACGCTCGCGGGCAGCAAAGCAGATCTCAAACCACGGAGGAGAAAGTCTCGTATGAGTTCCGACGAGAAGGAGGACTGTGAGTGTGCGACACCACAGGCCGAGACGAGCGCCGCCAGAGGAGCTGCGAGGTGAGGAAGCCGAGAGCGGAGAGCCCGGAGCGGGCCGGCCGGCCGGAGCGCGGCGGCTAGCCGCTTAGCATTAGCATTAGCCGCGGCTAGCCGCTGCGCTCCTTTTAGCTGCTCAGCTTTAAACACCACAGTTTCTGGCCAGATCAGGTCTGAATGCGGGGCAGCTGGACCGGACCGAACCGAACCGGCTCGGTCCAAAGGTCTCAGCTGTCTGGGTCAGCGATGGGAGGGCTAACCGCTCTGACAATGGCAGCAGAGGAGCGGGCAGCTAACCCGGCCAGCTCTGTGGAGGGACGAGCGGGGCGGACCGGTACCACCGAACCGATCCGTTAGCAGCTCAACATGGCGCTCTGCGCATTTCTGACCCATTTTCTCTCCTTTTTTTTTCAGAGAACAAGAGGAGCCTGACGCAGAGAACCCAGAAGCAAGCCGGATGTGAGTAGAACCACCTAGAACCCATCAGAACCGGGTCCAGTGAGACAGGATCAGCAGAAAGGATCAGTTCCATGTTTGAATGGTGCTGGTCCAGATTCTGGTTCTGTTCTCACAGTGGATCTGATCAGGTGTGGAAGAAGTACCGCAGCATGAACCTGCCTCCACCGTGCTTCTCTGTTGGTTTGGATTAAAGACGGGTTGTTTTCATCAGGGTGGAACCGGTTTCACGCCGGAAAGGAGGCTTTAGCATTAATGGAGGTCAAGGCTACTGGTTGCCGTAGGCAACGCGTTCCTGGTCCTTCAGCGATGAGGTGCGTTCAGAGGGAACGTTGGTTTTCTACGTAGAGGAGCGTTGAGCAGCAACCAAACAGACAGCGGTGCTAACAGCGAGTTTTAGCGAAGCACAGGGGGAAAGGGAAGCTAAATTTATTGGAAAATGAAAAATCGGAACTTCTTCATTGATTCGCACTGCGTTAACCAATCAGTTAACCATCAACACATCCACAGTATGGCAAGCTTAAATATATGATTTTACAAAAACGGTTCAAGCGTCAACTAAACTAAATGATTAAATGTTTTATTGCTTGCCATACAGAGTTAAGCCTTACTCAGGATGTGTTGAGTTAGATTTTCTTTTGCCTAAACTGAATCACATATATCTAGAACTGCATTTATAGATATATGGGATGGTGTTTTCATGGTTAAACTGAGTAAATGTTTCACTGCTTGCTATACAGTGTTTAGTCTTACTCAGGATTAGAGGCTGCAACAACGAATCGATAAAAGCGATAAAAACCGAATTTTAAAAGCACTTGCAACGAATTTTATCATCGATTGGGTTTGTCGCGCGATTAATGCGTCATCTGCCGGCGCCGTCATCACTGCTACTTGATTGAAACGCCTCCCCATCCCAACCCTGTTCTCCCCCAGCAGGAGTCCTCTCAGCGCTGCAGTCAGAGCCTCAGCGTCCAGACTACCAAATAGGCTGGCGCATATGCAGGGGGATTGACTACGCAAAATAGTCCAGAACCATGTAAAACAGCTAAACTACAGTAAAAAGTGAAAAAAATTGTCTAATACAGCAACTTTGCTCATCTGATGCTTTCCTTACCGTGTTAGTAGGTTACAGACAGTGATAAGGTTGGCTTTTATTTTACTTTTAATTTCATTTGACTTAGATTAAGCAGCGTTTATATTTACTTTATAAATCAAAGTAACTTGCAAATTATGAGGGCAAGAGGCTTTTAAGTTTAAATCTTCTGGCAAAAGATAAAGTAAAAGAAGATCCTGCAATTTATGGAAGTAGAAGCAGAGATAAAATCCAGCAAGATCAGTAAATATGTCAATTAATTATCACTGCCACATTTCCCATATAAATGTATATCTGTGTCTTTGGAGGATGTAGTTTTAGCACCCTAGGTTTCTCTCATTTTTATTCCAAATACAATTTATAATTTGAATCACAGAACTATCTTTTATCTCTATGGTTCAGTATTTTCTCAAGTACAACTTTAACTGCTATACTTTCCTGTCTTAAAAGGCAGAACTCTTCTAGTCTAAAAACCTCATTTTATTTGAAATGCGGGGGCCTGTTGTTTGAACCCCTTAGGGGCTTTAGAAAACAAAATTTCTTTTTTGCGCTTTATAGGAAACAAAGTAGCCTATATTTTTGTGGATGTACAGCTACATTTCTCATGTAAGTTTGAAAAGAAAAAGTTTCTACGGCCGAGGCGAGGATGAAGTGGGGGCAAATACGTCTGAAAACAGAGGGCCATGAGGGCCAAAAAAGAGCGGGCATCCATGTGGAAAAGGGTCCCAGCGTTCTCGTGCACCTCGCTCTTCTAGCGGGTCAAACTTCACTACTTGTTTTCTGCAATTGTGGTCATAAAAACAAACCAAGCCGGCCTCCTGTCTGCATCACTGTCTGCGGTCGGCTACAGTTTGGGAGAGGTGAAGCAGAGGGGGCGGGGACGTCTTTGAGTTAACTGCAACACCTGTGCAGAGGACCTAGATTCGAAGTTTAAATCTGCCTGTAGATTTTCTTTTGCCAAAACTAAATCACATATATCTAGAATTGCATTTATAGATACATGTGATAGCATTTCCATGGTTAAACTGATTAAATGTTTGACTGCTTGCCATAAAAGGTTAAAGCTTACTCAGGATGTCTGCAATTAGATATTCTTTTACCAAAACTGAATCACATATATCTAGAACTGCATTTATAGAGATATGGGATGGTATTTTCATGGTTAAACTGAGTAAATGTTTTACTGCTTGCCATACTCCACTGTTTAGACTTACTCACCTTGGGTGCTCTTAGATTTTCTTTTATCTAAAAGCTGAATGGTGTATCTAATACTACGTTTATAAATATTTGGGGTGGTATTTTCATTGCTAATAAAACTGATAAAATGTTTTACTGCTTGCCATACTAGAGTAAATCTTACTCAAGATGCCTGTTACTAGATTTTCTTATGCAAAAATTGAATCAAATATATCTAGACTTGCATTTATATAGGGCTGCAACTAACGATTATTTTTAAAATCGCATGAATCGGCCGATTATTTTTTCGATTAATCGATGAATCGGACAAAAAATATTTTTATATTAACCTCTTTATTCCAAAATAAACATTTTAGACAGAACAAACAAGCACACAAGTACAGGTTGCTCATTAACTGTCCTGGTGCAATATGAAAAATAAATGTTTGTGTTAAAACTACATGAAACTTACATGAGAAATGTAGCTGTACATCCACAAAATATAGGCTACTTTGTTTCATAAAGCGCAAAAAAGACATTTTTGTTTTTAAAGCCCCTAAGGGGTTCAAACAATAGGCCCCCCATTTCAACAAATGAGTTTTTTTAGACTAGAAGAGTTCTGCCTTTTAAGACAGGAAAGTATAGCAGTTAAAGTTGCTGCTTGAGAAAATACTGAACCATAGAGATAAAAATAGCCCTGTGATTCAAATTATATAAATTGTATTTGGAATAAAAAATGAGAGAACTAGGGGTGCTAAAAACACATCCTCCAAAGGCAGATATTTACATGGGAATGTGGCAGATAATTCATTGACATATTACTGATCTTGCTGGATTTTTATTCTGCTTTACTTCCATAAATTGCAGGATCTTCTTTACTTTTATCTTTGCCAGAAGATTTAAACTTTAAAAGCCTTGCCCTCATAATTTGCAAGTTAATTTATTTATAAAGTAAATGTAAACGCTGTTTAAGCTAATTCAAATGAAATTAAAAGTAAAATAAGTAGCCAACCTTATCACTGTCTGTAACCTACTAACACGGTAAGGAAAGCATCAGGATGAGCTACCTGAGAAACTAGCGTTACGTTTCCCCACTTTAAAACCAAACAAACGCGGCAGCTCACCCTGCTGATCAGCTCTCTTCACGCCATCGAGGCTCCAGCGTGTTTCCTTTTCAGGTGCTGCATCATAACAGTGGTGGTTCCGTGCCATGTTAATTTGTTTTTACAAAAGTTGCATGTTACGACTTTTTTCACTTTACAAAGCGCCAGGCTATTTTAATTATTGTGATCAATTTGCGCCGTCAATCCGGCGCATGCGCGCTTCATTTGCAGTCTGGAAGCTGAGGGGTAAACTGCTCACTAAAGTCCTCGCGGCTCTGAAAGGGGGGGTTGAGATGGGGGAAGCCCATGGCGAATAAAAATTTTATGGTGACCAAAGTGCATAGATAAATGTTTTGGATTAACTTTTTTGAAAAATAATCGCTGGAGGGGTCGCAAGAAAAAGTTCCTGAGTTGGATTGCGCTTAACTGGCATTATTTCGCACGCCATATTTTCTTCCCCGGATTACGGCCGGCGGCGGCGGATCAGCTGCGTGTCGGGGCGGGCCTTGACACAACTAATGCGATGATTAAATTACGTTGCCAGCGGCTTTTAAAAGTCGATTTTATGATTCGTATCGATTAGTTGTTGCAGCCCTACATTTTATATAAGTGATAGTATTTTCATGGCTAACATAACAGTTTAAATGTTTTATTGTTTGACATACTAGGGTAAATCTTACTTAGGATGTCTGGAATTAGATTTTCTTTGGCCAAAACTGAACCACATATATCTAGAATTGCATTTATAGATATATGTGATGGTATTTTCATGGCTAACATAACAGATTAAATGTTTAACTGCTTGCCATACTAGGGTAAATCTTACTCAGGATTAGGCTTGTCCCGATCCGATCCACGTATCGGATCCGGGACGCCGGTATTGGCAAAAAAATGCGTATCGGCAAAGCATGTAAAATGCCGATCCAGACTGCCGATCAGTTTTTAAAAAATCCGGTCCGTATTTTCCAGTTTCGCCCGATTGAAGCGATCCATTCCACTATTTTGCGCCAGTGTTTCCCTGTGTTGCATTTTTATTAAAACTTACAGTAATACTTGCACCTTTAACTGTTTTTACGGTTTTACTGTTCACTGTGCAATTTCAGATTGCTATTCATAATTTTGTCCAGTTTGTGTTTATCTCTTAATAAACAGGAAAGTTTGTTGTTACCAATCATTGTGTTTTATTCAATCTCACCTAATTTAGCTGGCTAGATGTTATCAAGAGTACTAAAACCCTTTTCAACATGAGTCTTACAACTAAGGCTAAATACTTTAGCTTAAACTTAAATACATGCTTTCGGATAGGCTGGTATCGGCCAGTATCGGTATCAGATCGGAGAGTGCAAAAACCTGGATCGGGACATCTCTACTCAGGATGTCTGGAATTTCTTTGGATTTTCTTTTGTCAAAACTGAATCACGCATATATATGATGGTATTTTCATTGTTAAACGTAGCTGATTAAATGTTTGACTGCGATACAGAATAAAGCTTAGTCAGTACGCGATGTTGACCGTATTGATGGTAGCCGTGAACTAGCCTTGGTGATCTCCTGGGCTAAGTGAACACGCTGTTGACCATATTTATGCTAGCCGTGAAGTAACCTTGGTGATCTCTGGGCTAAATGAACACGATGTTGACCGTATTGATGGTAGCCGTGAACTAGCGTTGGTGACTTCTGGGCTAAATGAACACGATGTTGACCATATTTATAGCTAGCCGTGAAGTAACCTTGGTGATCTCTGGGCTAAATGAACGCGATGTTGACCGTATTGATGGTAGCCGTGAAGTAACCTTGGTGATCCCTGGGCTAAATGAACGCGATGTTGACCGTATTGATGGTAGCCGTGAAGTAACCTTGGTGATCTCTGGGCTAAATGAACACGATGTTGACCGTATTGGTGGTAGCCGTGAAGTAACCTTGGTGATCTCTGGGCTAAATGAGCCGCGATGTTGACCGTATTGATGGTAGCCGTGAAGTAACCTTGGTGATCTCTGGGCTAAATGAACACGATTGACCGTATTGATGGTAGCCGTGAAGTAACCTTGGTGATCTCTGGGCTAAATGAACGCGATGTTGACCGTATTGATGGTAGCCGTGAAGTAACCTTGGTGATCTCTGGGCTAAATGAACGCGATGTTGACCGTATTGATGGTAGCCGTGAAGTAACCTTGGTGATCTCTGGGCTAAATGAACGCGATGTTGACCGTATTGATGACTAGCCGTGAAGTAACCTTGGTGATCTCTGGGCTAAATGAACGCGATGTTGACCGTATTGATGCTAGCCATGAAGTAACCTTGGTGATCTCTGGGCTAAATGAACGCGATGTTGACCGTATTGATGGTAGCCGTGAAGTAACCTTGGTGATCTCTGGGCTAAATGAACACGATGTTGACCGTATTGATGCTAGCCGTGAAGTAACCTTGGTGATCTCTGGGCTAAATGAACACGATGTTGACCGTATTGATGGTAGCCATGAAGTAACCTTGGTGATCTCTGGGCTAAATGAACGCGATGTTGACCACGATTGATGGTAGCCGTGAAGTAACCTTGGTGATCTCTGGGCTAAATGAACATGTTGACCGTATGTTGACCGTATTGAGTAGCCAGCTATGAAGTAACCTTGGTGATCTCTGGGCTAAATGAACGCGATGTTGACCGTATTGATGGTAGCCGTGAAGTAACCTTGGTGATCTCTGGGCTAAATGAACGCGATGTTGACCGTATTGATGGTAGCCGTGAAGTAACCTTGGTGATCTCTGGGCTAAATGAACGCTGATGTTGACCGTATTGATGGTAGCCGTGAAGTAACCTTGGTGATCTCTGGGCTAAATGAACGCGATGTTGACCGTATTGATGGTAGCCGTGAAGTAACCTTGGTGATCTCTGGGCTAAATGAACACCGATGTTGACCGTATTGATAGCTTGTGAAGTAACCTTGGTGATCTCTGGGCTAAATGAACGCGATGTTGACCGTATTGATGGTAGCTCATTGAAATTTTCACCGTGAAGTAACCTTGGTGATCTCTGGGCTAAATGAACGCGATGTTGACCGTATTGATGGTAGCCGTGAAGTAACCTTGGTGATCTCTGGGCTAAATGAACACGATGTTGACCGTATTGATGCTAGCCGTGAAGTAACCTTGGTGATCTCTGGGCTAAATGAACGCGATGTTGACCGTATTGATGGTAGCCGTGAAGTAACCTTGGTGATCTCTGGGCTAAATGAACACGATGTTGACCGTATTGATGGTAGCCGTGAAGTAACCTTGGTGATCTCTGGGCTAAATGAACTACGATGCGATGTTGACCGTATTGATGCTAGCCAGTGAAGTAACCTTGGTGATCTCTGGGCTAAATGAACGATGTTGACCGTATTGATGGTAGCCGTGAAGACCGTGATTGCGATGGACCGTATTGATGGTAGCAGTGAAGTAACCTTGGTGATCTCTGGGCTAAATGAACGCGATGTTGACCGTATTGATGGTAGCCGTGAAGTAACCTTGGTGATCTCTGGGCTAAATGAACGCGATGTTGACCGTATTGATGGTAGCCGGGAAGTAACCTTGGTGATCTCTGGGCTAAATGAACGCGATGTTGACCGTATTGATGGTAGCCGAAGTAAGTATCTCTGCGGGCTAAATGAACCTTGACCGGTGTAGCCGTGAAGTAACCTGATCTCTTGGCTAAATGAACGCGATGTTGACCGTATTGATGGTAGCCGTGAAGTAACCTTGGTGATCTCTGGGCTAAATGAACACGATGTTGACCGTATTGATGCTAGCCGTGAAGTAACCTTGGTGATCTCTGGGCTAAATGAACGCGATGTTGACCGTATTGATGCTAAATAGCCGTATCGATGTGAAGTAGCTAACCTTGGTGATCTCTGGGCTAAATGAACACGATGTTGACCGTATTGATGGTAGCCGTGAAGTAACCTTGGTGATCTCTGGGCTAAATGAACACGATGTTGACCGTATTGATGCTAGCCGTGAAGTAACCTTGGTGATCTCTGGGCTAAATGAACACGATGTTGACCGTATTGATGGTAGCTGTGAAGTAACCTTGGTGATCTCTGGGCTAAATGAAACGATGTTGACCGTATTGGTGCTAGCCGTGAAGTAACCTTGGTGATCTCTGGGCTAAATGAACGCGATGTTGACCGTATGGACAACAACGCGGCGGAAGTCAAACCTTGGTGATCTCTGGGCTAAATGAACGCCGCTGTGCGACCGTATTGATGCTAGCCGTGAAGTAACCTTGGTGATCCCTGGGCTAAATGAACACGACGTTGACCGTATTGGTGGTAGCCGTGAAGTAACCTTGGTGATCTCTGGGCTAAATGAACGCGACAGTTGACCGTATTGATGGTAGCCAAGTGAAGTAACCTTGGTGATCTCTGGGCTAAATGAACACGACGTTGACCGTATTGGTGGGTAGCCGTGAAGTTGTCTTGGTGATCTCTGGGCTACGTCCGCCGTGAACGCGATGTTGACCGTATGTGCAGATATCAGCTACCTTACGGAGGAGAAGGTGTATGAGATCTTGGACGCGTGCGGGGAGAAGGAGGATTACTCGCCGCTCATCCGGGTCATCGGCCGGGTGTTCTCCAGCGCCGAGGGTCTGGTCCAGAGCTTCCGCAGGTCCAAGCCTCACACCAAGGAGGAGCTGAAGTCCCTGCAGGGGAAGGACGAAGACAAGGACGAGGACGAGAAGGAGGCGGCGTCCTCCGCCACGGCCATGGAGGAAGACTCCCCCACCTCGTCGTCGTCGCGCCTCGGGGAGGGCTCCTCCGGGGGCAACGACGTCCAGAAGCTGGCCCCGGACGAGGTGTCGGTGGACATTGAGGCGGTGCGGCGGGTCTACCAGCGCCTCCTCTCCAGCGACAAGATCGAGGCGGCCTTCCTCAACGCGCTGGTCTACCTCTCGCCCAACGTGGAGTGCGACCTGACGTACCACAACGTGTACTCCAGAGACCCCAACTACCTGAACCTCTTCGTCATCGTGATGGAGAACAGCAACCTCCACAGCCCAGAGTACCTGGAGATCGCGCTGCCGCAGTTCTGCAAGGCCATGAGCAAGCTGCCGCTGGCGGCGCAGGCCAAGCTGGCGCGTCTGTGGTCCCGCTACAGCGCCGAGCAGATCCGCCGCATGATGGAGACCTTCCAGCAGCTCATCACATTCAAGGTGATCAGCAACGAGTTCAGCAGCCGCAACCTGGTCAACGACGACGACGCGGTGGTGGCGGCCACCAAGTGCTTGAAGATCGTCTACTACGCCAACGTGCTGGGCGGCGACCTGGACACGGAGCACAACGAGGACGAGGACAAGGAGCCCATTCCGGAGTCCAGCGAGCTGACCCTGCAGGAGCTGCTGGGCGAGGAGCGGCGGAACAAGAAGGGCCCCCGGGTGGACCCCCTGGAGACGGAGCTGGGGGTACGCACCAACGACTGCAGGCGGCCGCTCATCCCCTTCGAGGAGTTCGTCAACGAGCCTCTCAACGAGGTGCTGGAGATGGACAAGGACTACACCTTCTTCAAGGTGGAGACGGAGAACAAGTTCTCCTTCATGACCTGCCCCTTCGTCCTGAACGCCGTCACCAAGAACCTGGGCCTCTACTACTACAACCGCATCCGCGATGTAACAGCGAGCGCCGCGATCACCGCGGCTCTACAGCCTGGTGCAGGGCCAGCAGCTCAACCCCCTACCTGCGGCTCAAGGCGCGCGCGGGACCACATCAATCGATGCACGCGCTGGTCAGGGTAATGCTTCGGTCCGGGGGGAGATCCGGCGGTTGGGGGCGGGGGCGGGGGTCGGCGCTGTCGCTGGACCTGAATGTTCTTGTCCCGCAGCTGGAGATGATCGCCATGGAGAACCCGGCAGACCTGAAGAAGCAGCTGTACGTGGAGTTTGAAGGAGAGCAAGGCGTCGACGAAGGGGGCGTGTCCAAGGAGTTCTTCCAGCTGGTGGTGGAGGAGATCTTCAACCCCGACATCGGTAAGAAACCACAGGAAGAGGCGGAGTCTAGCGTCGGGTCTAAAGCGGTAACCGGGGTTCTCCCTCCTGGATCCTCCGCCTCCGTTTTCTGATTCTAAGTTTGATTTATCAAAGAAAAAAATTGTTCAAGTTTTAAATCTTAGATTAGGATCAGGGCCACTGAAAAATAAAAAGTTTAATTCTTTTTTTATTCAGTATAATGTAAGGGAAATGTCAGAATTCTGACTTTAATCTCAGAATTAATTTTTCCCGCCTCAATACACTGAAATAAATTTTATAAATCTACTTTTTCAGCGGCCCTAAACTAGATATTCCTTACTTCCATGCCTTCTTTCATTGTCAGAAATCTGAGAAAAAAGTCAGAAATCTAAGATCAGATTTATATTTTCCCATATTACACTGATATAAAAGTAAAATAATCAGTTTACTTTTTTTCCACTGGCCTTAATCCTCTTCGGTACTAATATCTCCTCCTTCTTTGTCAGAATTTGAGATTAAAGTCAGAATTTAAGACAAAAAAGTCAGAATTTTATGTGTCCCCACAGTATATACTAAGAAATAAAATATATACTGAAAATAAAATAAAAATTTGTTAATATTTTATTTCCAGCGGCCTTAAGCCTTTTCTGTAAATTACGTGATAGTGTTTTAAAACAATTTTTAATTTTAGTTTTCCAGCTTTTTCTTTCTCAGACCCAGTTTAGCAGATAGCTTTATTTATAATCTTCACTCCTGGGGGGCGGGGCGTTCCTCTGGAAGGAAAGACGCCATGCTAATGGTCTGCTTTCCTTTAGCAGCAATGAGCGTTAGCTCAGCAACACTCCTGGGGGGCGGGGCGTTCCTCTGGAAGCAAAGACGCCATGCTAATGCTCTGCTTTCCTTTAGCAGCAATGAGCGTTAGCTCAGCAACACTACTGGGGGGCGGGGCTTTCCTCTGGAAGGAAAGACGCCATGCTAATGGTCTGCTTTCCTTTAGCAGCAGTGAGCGTTAGCTCAGCAACACTCCTGGGGGGCGGGGCGTTCCTCTGGAAGGAAAGACGCCATGCTAATGGTCTGCTTTCCTTTAGCAGCAATGAGCGTTAGCTCAGCAACGCTCCTGGGGGGCGGGGCGTTCCTCTGGAAGCAAAGACGCCATGCTAATGCTCTGCTTTCCTTTAGCAGCAATGAGCGTTAGCTCAGCAACACTACTGGGGGGCGGGGCTTTCCTCTGGAAGGAAAGACGCCATGCTAATGGTCTGCTTTCCTTTAGCAGCAGTGAGCGTTAGCTCAGCAACACTCCTGGGGGGCGGGGCGTTCCTCTGGAAGCAAAGACGCCATGCTAATGGTCTGCTGTCCGTTAGCAGCAATGAGCGTTACATCAGCAACACTCCTGGGGGGCGGGGCGTTCCTCTGGAAGCAAAGACGCCATGCTAATGGTCTGCTTTCCTTTAGCAGCAATGAGCGTTAGCTCAGCAACACTCCTGGGGGGCGGGGCGTTCCTCTGGAAGCAAAGACGCCATGCTAATGGTCTGCTTTCCTTTAGCAGCAATGAGCGTTAGCTCAGCAACACTCCTGGGGGGCGGGGCGTTCCTCTGGAAGCAAAGACGCCATGCTAATGGTCTGCTTTCCTTTAGCAGCAGTGAGCGTTAGCTCAGCAACACTCCTGGGGGGCGGGGCGTTCCTCTGGAAGGAAAGACGCCATGCTAATGGTCTGCTTTCCTTTAGCAGCAGTGAGCGTTAGCTCAGCAACACTCCTGGGGGGCGGGGCGTTCCTCTGGAAGCAAAGACGCCATGCTAATGGTCTGCTTTCCTTTAGCAGCAGTGAGCGTTAGCTCAGCAACACTCCTGGGGGGCGGGGCGTTCCTCTGGGAGCAAAGACGCCATGCTAATGGTCTGCTTTCCTTTAGCAGCAGTGAGCGTTAGCTCAGCAACACTCCTGGGGGGCGGGGCGTTCCTCTGGGAGCAAAGACGCCATGCTAATGGTCTGCTTTCCTTTAGCAGCAGTGAGCGTTAGCTCAGCAACACTCCTGGTGGGCGGGGTGTTCCTCTGGAAGCAAAGACGCCATGCTAATGGTCTGCTTTCCTTTAGCAGCAATGAGCGTTAGCTCAGCAACGCTCCTGGGGGGCGGGGCGTTCCTCTGGAAGCAAAGACGCCATGCTAATGCTCTGCTTTCCTTTAGCAGCAATGAGCGTTAGCTCAGCAACACTACTGGGGGGCGGGGCTTTCCTCTGGAAGGAAAGACGCCATGCTAATGGTCTGCTTTCCTTTAGCAGCAGTGAGCGTTAGCTCAGCAACACTCCTGGGGGGCGGGGCGTTCCTCTGGAAGCAAAGACGCCATGCTAATGGTCTGCTGTCCGTTAGCAGCAATGAGCGTTACATCAGCAACACTCCTGGGGGGCGGGGCGTTCCTCTGGAAGCAAAGACGCCATGCTAATGGTCTGCTTTCCTTTAGCAGCAGTGAGCGTTAGCTCAGCAACACTCCTGGGGGGCGGGGCGTTCCTCTGGAAGCAAAGACGCCATGCTAATGGTCTGCTTTCCTTTAGCAGCAGTGAGCGTTAGCTCAGCAACACTCCTGGGGGGCGGGGCGTTCCTCTGGAAGGAAAGACGCCATGCTAATGGTCTGCTTTCCTTTAGCAGCAGTGAGCGTTAGCTCAGCAACACTCCTGGGGGGCGGGGCGTTCCTCTGGAAGCAAAGACGCCATGCTAATGGTCTGCTTTCCTTTAGCAGCAGTGAGCGTTAGCTCAGCAACACTCCTGGGGGGCGGGGCGTTCCTCTGGGAGCAAAGACGCCATGCTAATGGTCTGCTTTCCTTTAGCAGCAGTGAGCGTTAGCTCAGCAACACTCCTGGTGGGCGGGGTGTTCCTCTGGAAGCAAAGACGCCATGCTAATGGTCTGCTTTCCTTTAGCAGCAGTGAGCGTTACCTCAGCAACGCTCCTGGGGGGCGGGGCGTTCCTCTGGAAGCAAAGACGCCATGCTAATGGTCTGCTTTCCTTTAGCAGCAGTGAGCGTTAGCTCAGCAACACTCCTGGGGGGCGGGGCGTTCCTCTGGAAGCAAAGACGCCATGCTAATGGTCTGCTTTCCTTTAGCAGCAATGAGCGTTAGCTCAGCAACACTCCTGGGGGGCAGGGCGTTCCTCTGGAAGCAAAGACGCCATGCTAATGGTCTGCTTTCCTTTAGCAGCAGTGAGCGTTAGCTCAGCAACACTCCTGGGGGGCGGGGCGTTCCTCTGGAAGCAAAGACGCCATGCTAATGGTCTGCTTTCCTTTAGCAGCAATGAGCGTTACATCAGCAAATCCAGTCGGTAAAAGTCGAAAGAAACGATCAACACTGATAGTTGCTCTCAAAGCCTTTTTATTTTATTTTTTAGTAGCTTAAAGTTGAATTTCTGGGTTGCGTTTTTTTCCTTTCTGCCACAATAATGGCAGCAAAGGGCCTCCGTAGCTCAGTTTCATGCTGAGCAGAGCAGCTGTCAGAACGGTCTAGTCAAAGTCCAGGTAAAACTCCTCCTGTGTTTCTGTTGGGTCGGTTTCGGCCTGGCTCCGCCCTCCCAGCAGCGCCGTCTCTTTAAATCCCGGCTCCTCCCCCCTGCAGGCATGTTCACGTACGACGAGCACACCCGGCTGTTCTGGTTCAACTCGTCGTCGTTCGAGAACGAGGGCCAGTACACGCTGATCGGCATCGTGCTGGGCCTGGCCATCTACAACAACTGCATCCTGGACGTCCACTTCCCCATGGTGGTCTACAGGAAGCTGATGGGCAAGAAGGGCACCTTCAGGGACCTGGCCGACGCCAACCCGGTAAGCTCCGCCCCCGCCGCCGCCTGCTGCCCCCCGGCGCCGCGTCTGAGGCCGCCTCTGTTTCCCGTCAGGTGCTGCAGCAGAGCCTGAAGGAGCTGCTGGAGTACGAGGGCAGCGTGGAGGAGGACATGATGATCACCTTCCAGATCTCCCAGACCGACCCCTTCGGCAACAGGCTGACCTACGACCTGAGGGAAAACGGGGACCGGATCCCCGTGACCAACGCAAACCGAAAGGTGAGGCTGCTGGGGTTACCAGGGCAACCCTTCTGATGGCCCTCTAACCGCCTGCTCGTCCCTGCAGGACTTTGTGGCTCTGTACTCGGAGTACATTCTGAACAAAAGCGTGGAGAAGCAGTTCAAGGCCTTCAGGAGAGGCTTCCACATGGTCACCAACGAGTCGCCGCTCAAGTACCTGTTCCGCCCCGAGGAGATCGAGCTGCTGATCTGTGGCAGCAGGGTGAGTCAGCAGGAGGAACCAATCAGTACTTCTATCTGAGCGCCACAACCCGACTCTGAGCCGCTCTCTTCCCACAGAACCTGGACTTCCAGGCGCTGGAGGAAACCACAGAGTATGATGGCGGTTATAACAAAGACTCACGCATCATCAAGTGAGAAACATTCCTTCCCTCCCTCCCCGCCTCCCTCCCTCCTCCTCTCTGATGGCTCTGAATGTCCCTCCTCTCCTCCTGCAGGGAGTTCTGGGAGACGCTGCATTCGTTCAGTGAGGAGCAGAAGCGTCTCTTCCTGCAGTTCACCACCGGCACAGACCGAGCTCCTGTGGGGGGGCTGGGCAAGCTGAAGATGATCATCGCCAAGAACGGCCAAGATACAGACAGGTGAGCTGAGGCCAGCAGGGGGCGCCACCGACCCATTTATCAGGGGATCAGACTAGTTAAAGGTCCAGAGAGTCGGACCTTTCTAGAAACATGAGGAGAACAAAGTTCCTACATTATGAGATCCTTTCTATCTTTTTATTTCTTTCTTTTTGTTCTTCAATTTTTCTTTCTTTTGTTTTCCTTTTTCTGTCTCTTAGTTTTTTTCCTTTCTTTCCTTCGTTTATTTTCTTTTTTGTTTCTCCTTTCTGGTTGCATATTATTCTTAGTGTTATCTTAGTGTGTTGTTAGCATGTTCTTAGCGTGTTCTTGGTATGTTCTTGGCGTGTTCTTAGCATGTTCATGGTGTGTTAGTGTGTTCTAAACATGTTTTTATCCTGTTCTTGACATGGTCCAAGCGTGTTCTTGACATGTTAGCGAAGCTTGTTTTATGTGTGTTCTTAGTGTGTTTTAAGCATGTTCTAGATGTGTTCTTGTCGTGTTCCAGAGGTGTTCTTAGCGTTTTCTAGATGTGTTTTAAGCGTTTTCTAGATGTGTTTTAAGCGTTTTCTAGATGTGTTTTAAGCGTTTTCTAGATGTGTTCTTAGCGTTTTCTAGATGTGTTCTTAGCGTTTTCTAGATGTGTTCTTAGCGTTTTCTAGATGTGTTCTTAGCGTTTTCTAGACGTGTGCTTAGCGTTTTCTAGATGTGTTCCAGCCTTCCAGACGTTTTCTAGATGCCGCCGTATCTTAGCCGCTTCTGAGATGTGTTTAATGCCGATGAAGCGTTTTAAGCCGCTTAGATGTGTTCCAGCGTTTCCAGATGTGTGCCGCTTAGCGTGTTCCTTAGGCTTCCTAGATGTGTTCTTAGCGCTTTTCTAGATGTGTTCTTAGCGCTTAGATGTGTTCTTAGCGCTTTTCTAGATGTGTTTTTAGCCGTTTTCTAGATGTGTTCTTAGCGTTTTCTAGATGTGTTTTTAGCGTTTTCTAGATGTGTTTTTAGCGTTTTCTAGATATGTTCTTAGCATGTTCTATATGCATTTTTAGCGTGTTCTAGATGTGTTTTTAGCATGTGCTTGATTTGTTCTTAGCATGTGCTTGACGTGTTCTTAGCATGTTCTAGATATTTTCTTAGCATGTTCCTGATGTGGTGTTGACATGTTTTAACATGTTCTTAGTGTGTTCTTTACACGTTAACATGTTCTAATCGTGTTCTTGTTGTGTTCTAAGAGTTTTCTTGATATGTTAGCATGTTGTAAATATGTTCTTTGTGTGTTCTAAGTTTGTTGTTAGCATGTTTCTTGGCGTATTCTTGTATTCTAAACATGTTCTTGACATGTTATTGGCGTGTTTTTAACATGTTCTTGCCTGTTCTAGCGTTATTCTAAGCATATTCTTAGTGTGTAGTTAGCATGTTTTCTTGACATGTTCTTGCTGTGTTAGCATGTTCTTAGCGTGTTCTTGCTGTGTTTTTAGCGTGTTCTAGATGTGTTCTTAGCTTGTTCTAAGCGTGTTCTCAGCTCGTTCTTGACACTTTCTTAGTGTGTTCTAAGCGTGTTCTTGACATATACTAACTGTGTTCTAAGCATGTTCTTAGCGTGTTCTAAGCATGTTTTTAGCACCTTCTTGGTGTGTTCTTTGCGTATTTTAAGAGTGTTCTAAGCGAGTTCTTAACTGTTCTAAGTGTTCTTGACTTGTTGTAAGTATGTTCTTTACATGTTCTAAGCATGTTCTTATCGTGTTTATGACATGTTCTTAGTGTGTTCTAAGCGTTTTCTTGACATATACTAAGTGTGTTTTAAGCGTGTTCTAAGCGTGTTCTTAGTGTGTTCTCGACATGATCTTAATGCGTTAATGTGTTCTTGGCGTGTTCTTGACATGTTCTTAGCATGTCCTTAATGTGTTCTTAGCGTGTTCTAAGCTTGTTCTTAGCGTGTTTTAAGCGTGTTCTTAATGTGTTCTAGTGCGTTCTTGATCTTAGCGTGTTTTAAGCGTGTTCTTAATGTGTTCTTAACGTTTTCTAAGTGTCTTCTTGACATGTTCTTAGTGTGTTCTAAGCCGTTCTAAGCGTGTTCCTAACATGTTCCAAGCGTGTTCTTAACGTGTTCCAAGCACGTTCTTAATGTGTTCCAAGCATGTTCTGTGTTCTTAGCGTGTTGTAACCGTGTTCTTAGCGTGTTCTTAGCGTGTTCTAAGCGTGTTCTTTGCGTGTTCTTAGCGTGTTTTAAGCGTTTTCTTGACATATACTAAGTGTGTTTTTAGCGTGTTCTAAGCGTGATCTTAATGTGTTTTAAGCATGTTCTTGACATGTTCTTAGTGTGTTCTAAGCGTGTTCTTGACATGTTCTTAGCGTGTTCTAAGCGTGTTCTAAGCGTGTTGTTGTCTCCCCAGGTTACCAACGTCTCACACCTGCTTCAACGTTCTGCTGCTGCCAGAGTACAGCAACAAGGACAAGCTGAGAGAGAGACTGCTGAAAGCCATCACCTACGCCAAAGGGTTTGGCATGCTCTGAGCCCCGCCCCCTTCCGACTGGCTCCTCCTCCTCCTCAGAAAGCCCATGAAGCCCCACCCCCTCCGCCCCCTCCCCAAACCCCTTACCCAGACGCTGACAGACACCAGAGCAGGAGGTGAGAGGAGGACAGGCGGTTTCAGCAGCATCTTCCATCAGAGGGAGCAGCGAGGAATCAGAACCTCCTCAGAACCTCCTCAGCCCGCGTCCGTCAGCAGAGAGGAGCTCCTCCTTATTTATTTCTAGGTTTTAATGGCTTCCCTCGTGGCCGCCTGTTGCTAGGAGGGAGGGGGACCCGAGTGCGGCCCGTTGTAGAACCGTGGCGGAACCGGAGAACCGCTCCACTGACCATCATTCCACCCAGTTCAGACCGAGGAGGTCCAGACGGCCCGGTTCTGGTTCTGGGCTTTGGTCAGAACCTGGTCTGGTCGGGTCAGAGCCGTGTAAAGTGCACTTAGACATTTTCCCAATGTTTCTGTTGTTTTTCTGTTGTTTCTGTGTCTCAGCCACTCGTCGCCATGGCGACTCGGAGCGTATCTTTTCCCGGTCTTCCTGCGTTCGTAGAGGAGCCGCCTCCAGCCGCTCACTCCTGGCCCTACGCCGGTTGCCATGGTGATGGCGGGTCCCAACAGCTGAAGGTTCTGGAAGCAGGCGGGTTTTTTTCTTTAGCGTGTGTAAATATCTGGTTCTGTTTGGACTCCTCCTGGACCTCAGTGCTGGAAGAACCCGGCTGGCGGCGGCGGGCTCCATGAGGCCCCTCCCAGCTGAAGGCGAGGCGTTCTCTCTGATGCTCCTTCCCAAACATTGCAGATGAATGTAAATGTCATTTTGTTTGCATACAGAAGCAGGCAGAACCAATAAAAGGAACTATGACTAACCCCGACTCCTGATTGGACCGTCTCCTGCACGCATCATCCACCTCGCCACCGCCCACGGTGACCAGTTAACCGTCAGATCAGAGAGTTCAATTCATTTTCTTTTCATTCCTTTCTAACTCATTTTACCCCTTTTTATCGTTTCTTCCTTTCGTCTGTTTCTTCCTTGTTTACATCCTCCCTCCTTTAGTTTTCTTCCTTTTTATCTGTTACTTTCTGCTTTACTTCCTCCTTCCTCAGTTTTCTTTCCTTTTTATCTGTTTCTTCCTTGTTTACTTCCTCCCTCCTTAGTTTTCTTCCTTTTATCTGTTACTTTCTTACTTCCTCCTTCCTCAGTTTTCTTCCTTTTTATCTGTTACTTCCTTTTGTTTACTTCCTCCCTCCTTAGTTTTCTTCCTTTTATCTGTTACTTCCTTACTTCCTCCCTCAGTTTTTTCTTCCTTGCATTTGCTTCCCTCCCTCCTTAGTTTCTTCTTATTCTGTGCTGCTTATCTGTTACTTCCTACTTCCTCAGTTTTTCTTCCTTTTTTCTGTTACTTCCTTTGTTTACTTTCCCTCCTTAGTTTTTCTTTCCTCCTTTTATCTGTTACTTCCTCCTTCCTCAGTTTTCCTTTATCTGTTACTTCCTTGTTTACTTCCTCCCTCCTTAGTTTCTTCCTTTCATCTGTTACTCTTCTTGTTTACTTCCTCCCTTCTTGGTTTTCTTCCTTTTTTATCTATTTCTTCCCTTACTTCCCCGTTTCTTCTTCATTTTATCTTGTTACTTCCTTCTTGGTTTACTTCCTCCCTCAGTTTTCTTTCCTTTCACATGTTTCTTCTTTTACTTCCTCCCTCACTCCTTAGTTTTCTTCCCTTCTACCCCACATCTTCCTTACCCTCTCCTTCCTCAGTTTCTTTTTATTCTGTTACTTCCTTCTTTACTTCCTCCTTCCTCAGTTTCTTCCTTTTTATGTTACTTCCTTCTTTTGCTTTCCTCCCAACTTATAGTTTCTTCCTTTCTCATCTATTCCTTCCTTACTCCCTCCTTCCAGTTTCTTTTATCTGTTACTTCCTTCTTTACTCCCTCCTTCCTCAGTTTTCTTTCTTTTCTGTTACTTCCTTCTCTTGCTTCCTCCCCTTCTCCTAGTTTCTGTTCCCTTCATCTGTTACTTCCTTGTTTACTTCCTCCCTCCTTAGTTTCTTCCTTTCATCTGTTGCTTCCTCGTTTTACTCCCATCTTAGTTTCTTCTCCTTTGTCTTATTTCTTCCTTACTTCCCTCCTGCTTTCTTCATATTTTTTCTTCTTTTCCTCCCTCTCTGCTTCTTCTTTTCACTTGTTTCTACTTACCTCCCTCACTCTTGGTTTTTTTCCTTTCTCATCTATTTCTTCCTTACTCTCCTTCCTGCTTTCTTTCATATCTGTTATCTGTCCTTCTTTGCTTCTCCCTCAGTTTTCAAGTCTTCTTCTTTTCACATGTTTCTTCTTTACTTCCTCCCTCACTCCTAGTTCGTCTTCCTTCTCATCTGTTTCTTCCCTCTACTCCCTCCCTTCCTTAGTTTTCTTCCTTTCATCTGTTTCTTCCCCTCCCTCCTTAGTTTCTTCCTTTCATCTGTTTCTTCCTCTTCCTCCCTCCTTATGTTTCTTTCCTTTCATCTGTTTCTTCCTCTTCCTCCCTCAGTTTTTCATTCTTTCCTTTCATCTGTTTCTTCCCTACTCCCTCCTTCCTCCTTAGTTTCTTCCTCCCTTCATCTGTTTCTTTCCCTACTCTCCTCCCTCCTCAGTTTTCTATCCTTTCATCTGTTTCTTCCTCTTCCTTCCTCCTTCCTTAGTTTTCTTCCTTTCATATGTTACTTCCCTCTTTGCTTCCTTCCCAACTTAGTTTTCTTCCTTTCATCTATTTCTTTCTTACTACCTCCCTTCCTTCTTATTTTTCTTCCTATCTCATCTACTTCTCTTCTTTCCTTACTCTATGTCTCTTTTCTTTGCAACCTTCTTGCCTCTGTTACCTCCTTCTAGCTTCCTCCTCCTTCCTCAGTTTTCTCCTCTGTTATCTTACCTTCTTTTACTTCCTCCCAACTTCTTATTTTCTTCTTTCATCATTTCATCCTTGTTACTCCCTCCTTCCTCAGTTTCTTTTTATCTGTTCCTCCCTTCTTTGGTTCCTTCTTCCTCAGTTTTTATGTTACTTTCTTTCCTTGCTTCCCTCCCTCTTAGTCTTGCCCTTTCATCTGTTTCTATCTTGTTTACTTCCTCCCTCCTTAGTTTTTTTCCTTTCTTTCATCTGTTACTTCCTTCTTTACTTCCTCCCTTCTTTGGTTTTTCTTTCCTCTTTTAGAACTTCTTTTCAACCTCTGCTTTTCTTTCCTATTGTCATGATTCCTCTCCCTCAAGCCAGTTCTTCTTTTCACATGTTTCTTCCTTACTTACTTCCTCACTCCTCAGTTTTCTTTTCCTTTTCATCTCACTTCCTTCTTTTGCTTCCTCCCCTTCCTTAGTTTTCCTTTTCTTATCTGTTTCTTCCCTCTTCCCTCCTCCTCCCTACCTTCCTTTTCATGTCTGTTTCTTCCCTCTCTCTCCTCCCAACTTAGTGTGGAAACATAAATCTGTTTCTTCCCTTCCTCCCTCCTTAGTTTTCTTCTTCTTTCTTGTCTTTTTCCCTTCCTCCCTCCTTAGTTTCTTCCTTTCATCTGTTTCTTTCCTTGTTTACTTCCTTCTTGGTTTTTCTTTCTTATTTTATTGTTACTTCCTTCTTTATTTCCTCCGTCCTAAGTTTTTCTTTCATCTGTTTCTTCCTTATTTACCTCCCTCTCTGCTCCTTCTTTTACTCTCTCCCTCAGTTTCTTCCCTTTTAATTCCCTCCTCCTCTGTTTCTTCCCTTTCATCTGTTTCTTCCTTCTTTTACTTCCTCCCTCCTCTGTTTCTTTCCTCTTTTCTCTTTTTCTCTCTTTTCCTTTCTTACTTCCTCCCTCCTTCCTTTTCTCCCTTTCATCTGTTTCTTCCTTCTTTTCTTCCTCCCTCCTTAGTTGTATTCTTTTCATCTGTTTTTCCCTCTTTACCTCCCTCCCTCCTCAGTTCCTTCTTTACTTCCTCCCTTTTTTTTATTTTTTAACTTTTATTTTTCACATTTCTGGTGGAAAAAGTACAATAAAAGAACAAAGTCACTCTGGAAACGGATATCTTAATTAGCCCTGCTGATCAGATCATCCTGGAAAATCTAAAAAATCAGAGTTTAAGCCCAAAAATGTTTTTATTTTTCCGTAAGAAATGTGTTTCTGATGGTAATCAAGTCGAATTTAAATATTTGAACCGATTATTTTAATCCCTCAATAAAACGGTTTAAGCTGGTATTAACCTCTGGCTCCCCCTGCTGGCTTTCTCTGGTTTTACAGCAGTTGGGCTTTAATGGCTGAATCTTCCAGGGGGTGTGAATACATCTGAACCTGGATCAGTCAGAACCAAGTCTTTGGCATCGTTGCAGGACGGGTCTGGTGGTTAAAAGCTCCACCCCAGGCTGTTGCTAGGACAACACCGTCTCCTGGCAGAGTGGCGAACCAAACGCCTTTTTGATAGAACTCCTCTAAACCCGATGCTTTGAATCCAATGGTTTGTTTCCTGTTTTCAATTGTCTGTTTCCAACCTTGAACTCCTCTATCTACTCTGTGGAGCAGCGCCATGATGCTGCCACCGCTGTGCTTCACATTAGGGTTTCAGTGGGGGTTGGGGATCTCTAGAGTGTTTCTTTTAGGATGGAGCTGCTGACGGTGAGGATGAGGAGGGTGCTGCTCACCGATCTCTAGAATAAACCAGAACAAGACAAACTTTTCATGGTTTGGTTTCCATTTAATGTAGCATTAAATAAATATTAATTTGAAGCAAAATGTGACTGGAATTAATTCCTGTTTTAATCGCAGATCAGCATTCAGCGTCTGTTTTCCACTGTAAGGTTCGGTGGTGGCTCCTCATCCTGGGGGACATTTTCCCCCAGGATGTAGTAGATCTAAATCTTTAAAGTTTGGACCCTCAGGTTTTTACCCATGAAACTACCAGTCAACTAAAGTGTTACTAAGGCATGCTGCTCCCCTCAGCATGATTCTGCCTCCTCCATGTTAGAGAGTGGGGTCAGTGAGTTCATGCTGATGTGGAAGGTAAGTGATGCTATAGGACGCATGTAGAAAAACTTGATAAGGTCCCAAATAAATGTCATGATGTCCAACAAACCCCACTAGATGGCAGTAGAGACCAGCAATGTTGACCACAGCTCTGAGTCAGCAGGATGAGTTGCTTTATAGAAGCCTCTCTCCTTGCAGATGCTCTGAATGCCTAAATAATCGGGGATAGCAACCGTTTAGATGATGTAAATCCTTTGCTTCTGATTGGTTAATCAGCAGCCAGGTTTGCCTGTTTCTCGGTTTCAGGTTAACGTCTAAAAAGTTGCTTCCTCGTCTGATATCCTGTAGAAAATAAATGACCTTTGGCCCCATTTAATGGCCCCTGAAGGTTCCAGGTTTATCTGCTCAAACAGATTTCTGTCAATATAAACATTATACAGTTTATAAGAACTCAGGTGTTCAGATCTACCCCAGAACAAATGTTACAGACAGTGAGGAGATGCTGGTGGTTCTGAGCGCCGTCGGCTGGATCTAAATGCCTCCAGTCAGCAAGGAGCCACAGTGGACCCGTTCTCTCTGAGGGTGGCATCCTGATAGTACTATCAGTAAGGAAGGGACTAGGAGAAGGATGCTTCCTAGTAGCATAGGGACCTCTGAGCTCCTGCTCCTAGTTACCAGCCAATGTTCCTACCCACTAGATAAAGTTCTTAAGTCCTCGGCCCTATTGCTAGCCCCTGTTCACAGCTGCTACTCTTGACTCCTGGTTCATAGCCACTGGTCCTAGTTAATAGCTCCTATTCCTAGCTTCTATTTGTAGCTCCTAGCCCCTGTCCCTAGCTCTCATTCCTGATTTCTACCTCATAGCTGATTAATATTTCTGTTTCTATCTCCTGTTATTAGCTTCGGGGTGCTAGCCTATGTTTAAAGCTACCCTTTTCCTCGTTCTTAGCTCATAGCCCCTGTTCCTAGCTTTTATTCCTGGCTGCAGGCACATAGCTCCTGTGCATATTTCCAATTCCTTATTCATTGTTACTGTTCTGTGCTCCTAGCCTCTGTTCCTAGTTCCTATTCCTACCTCCTAGCTCATAGCCCCTGTTCCTAGCTTTTATTCCTGGCTGCAGGCACATAGCTCACGTGCATAGCTCCAATTTCTTACTCTTACTGTTCTTTGCTCCTAGCCTCTGTTCCTATTCCTACCTCCTAGCTCATGGTCCCTGCTCCTACGTCCTATTCCTGGCTCACATCTCCTTTTTCTGGTAAACAGCTCCTGTTCCTATTAATGGCGCCTGTGCTAGCTTCTATCTCCTATTGCTAGCTCCCATTCCTGGTTCCTAGCTCTTATATTCCCAGTTAATGCCTCTTTTTCCTAGATCCTGGCTTCTGTTCCTAGCTCCTTTCCCTAGTTTCTATTCCTAGCTCCTATACCCTGTTCCTAGCTCTTACCCTAGCTCCTATGGGCTCTATGCACAGCTCCACTACTTCCCTGAATTTAAGGCAGCTCCTTTGTTTCCTGTCTTTCATTACTGGGACGAACTGATTAATCCAGGTGTGTTCCGGCCAGTTACTTAGGGTCATACACACCTGGATTAATCCAGTGCATCCAATCATGAAAGACAGGAAACAAAGGAGCTGCCTTAAATTCAGGAAGTACTGGAGCTGTGCATAGAGCCTATTGTAGCTAATAGCTGCTGTTCCTAGCTCCTTTCCCTAGATCCTATTCCTAATTGACAGCTACTGTTCTTAGCTTCAAGCTTCTTTATTTAGCCCCAAGCCCCTGTTCCTTGCTCCTGTTCTTAGACTCTAGCATGTGTTCCTGGCCCGTTTTCCAACCTTCTAACCCATGTTCTTGGAGCCCCTTGCTCCAATTTCGAGCGTATATCCCTAACTCCTAGCTCATGTTCTTAGCTCCTAGCCTGTGTTACTAGACACTTTCACCTATATCCTAGCCGATGTTCCTAGCTCCTGATCCGAGCTCATATTCTTAGCTCCTAGCTCCTGTTCCTGGCGCCTAGCTCCAGTTTCTAGATCCTAGGTCCTGTTGCTACCCCTTACTTTCTGGTTCTAACTCCTGTTCCTAGCCCTTAGATCTTGTTTCTTGCTGCTGTTCCTACCCCATATCTTGTGTTCCAAGCCTTTGTTCCCAGCTCCTTTTGCTACCTCTTAGCTCCAGTTCCTAGCTCCTATTCTTATAGTACGTGTTGCTAGCTCCTGTTCCTTGCCCCTTTTCCTACCTCCTTGCCTGTGTGCCTAGCCCTTTTTCCTACCTCCTAGCCCATCTTCCTAGCTCCCTTTCCTACCACATATTTCTAACTCCTAGCTCCTGTTTTCTGTTCCTATCTCCTGTTCTTAGCCCCTGGCCCATTTTCCTAGCGCCTTTTACCTTTATCCTAACCCATGTTTCTAGCTCCTACCTCCTGTTCCTAGCTCATATCCTTAGCTCCTAGCCCTTGTCTCTAGCTCCTGTTTCTAACTCTGCTCCTATTATTAGCTCCTTTCCCTACTCTAACTTTTTTTCCAATCCTGTTCCTAGCTCCAATTGCTTCCTCTTAGCTCTTGTTCCTTGCTCCTGTTCCTAACTCCCAACTTGTGTTCCTGCAAGCTTTTCCTACCACCTAGCCCCTCTTCCTAGCTAATGTTTTTAGCTCCTAGTTCTTTTTCCTACCTCCTAGACCGTGCTGATAGCCCCATTTCCTACCTCCTAGACCATGTTCCTAGCTCCTAGCTCTTGTTCTCGGCTCATATTGTTAGCTCCTAGCCCTTGTTCCTAGCTCCTAGTTCCTAGCAGATCTTGTTCCTAGCTCCTGTTCTTACCTTCTAGCTTGTTTTCCAAGCCCATGTTCGTTGCTCCTATTTCTACCTCTTAGCTCCAGTTCCTAGTCCCTGTTCCTAGCTCCTTTTCTTATCTTATAACCCTAGTTCCTAGCTCCTATCCTGTGTTCCTAGAAGCTTTTCCTACCTCCTAGCCCCTGTTCCTAGCTCATTTTCTTAGGTCCTAGGCCTTGTTCCTAGCTGTTATTTCTGGTTTCTAGCTCATAGCTCCTATTTCTAAGTTTTAGCTCCTGTTCATAGCTCATAGGTCCTGTCCTTGCTCTTAGCTCCTTTCCCTAGCTCATATGCTTAACTCCTAGCCCTTGTTCCTGGCTCCCAGTTCATAGCTCCTATTTGTAATTAACATCTCCTGTTCTTAGCTCCTATTCCTAACTCCTGTTCTTAGCTGCAAGCCCATGTTAACTAGCTCTCCTTCCCACCTCCTAGTCCCTGTTCCTCACTGCTCTCATTAGCTCCTACTACCTCTTCCTAGTTCCTATTCATATCTCCTAGCTCCTGTTCCTAGGTCATATCCCTAGCTTCTATTATTAGCTCCTACTCCCTTTTCCTAGCTCCTTTTCCTGGCTCGTATTCTTATATCCTACCCCTGTTCCTAGCTATTGTTCTTAGGTCCTTGCTCCTCTTCCTATATTCTTTTTTTTCCGCTCCTACCCTGTATGTCATATTACCTGCTCCTAGCTTATTTTTCCAGTTAATACCTCCTGTTTCTAGCTCCTAACACCTGGCCGGAGCTCATAGCTCCTGTTATTAGCTCCTAACTCCTGTCTGGAGCTCATAGCTCCTGTTATTAGCTCCTAACTCCTATTCCTGGCAGCTAGCTCATAGCTCGTATTTCTATTTAATACCTTCTGTTCGTAGCTCATAGCTGCTTTTCCTACCTCTTAGCTCCTGTTCCTAGCCCGTAGCTCCTTTTATTAGCATTTAGCTCCTGTCTCTAGCTCATATGCTTAGCTCCTGGCCCTTGTTCCTAGCTCATATTCCTGGGTCATTGCTTGTTCTACTTTATAGCTCTTGGTCGTTTCCTAGCCCCTAGCTCCTGTTTCTAGCGCCTGTTTAACCATTACATTAGATTTTATTTTCTTTGAGTAATTTCTCGGAAGACTACTTTCTACTGAAAAAAGTAAAAGGTGCTACTTTTACTTGGGTAAAATATTTGGGTCATCCATCCACCTATGACATTTTCACTAAGGAGAGGTAAAACTATGGTTTAATCTGTAGTCAAATAAGTCAAAATACCAAGATTCGTGTCTATGAAGTACCTTTGTTTAGTGATAATGCTTCCTGTTCAGTCCAGCTGACCTTACCTAGCTCCTCCATATGAACACCAGAAGACAGAAACAATGGACACTTTTCAAGGCAACTTTTTTATTTGATCCTATATGGGAGTATGATTAGAGACATTGTCCAACTGTTCCATGTGTGGAGTATTGAAACTCTACGCTCCCAGAGATGAAGATTCTTCGCTACCTCAGGGCATTAGTGGTCCTTGGCGAGTGCATCACTCATCAACTCGAAGGGTTCTGACCTGGTTTGATAAGTTAGTGAGCCGCTGCTTGAGTTTGCGTTGAGAGGACTCATATTGATTTCTAAGCTTTTGCAGTTTTGTCGTCATGACCTCCACGCTGTTTTCAATTACGCTGACTTTATCGTCCAAATCTTTGGCGTCAACAGCAGCTACCAGGGACTCATCTATGAGATTGTCTTTCATCAGAATGGCCCTTCCCTTGTCCTCCAGAGCATATTTAGCATCGGGGTATTCCGTGAGGGCCTCCATCAGATCGTCTTTTGACAACGCAAACAGATCCGAGTAGCCGACGCTTCGGATGTTGGCGGTTCTCCGGTTGCCTGCTTTGCTGCCTTTTATCCCAAGGATACTGATTTCTCCAAAATACGCCCCATCGCTGAGGACAACAAACTGCGTCACCCCATCGTCTGCCACGACAGCTAACTTTCCTTCTTTGATTATGTACATTTCTCTACCTATGTCCCCCTTTTTGCAGATGTAGTCACCGGGACTAAAGACCTGAGGTTGCAGCTTCAGAACTAACTCCACAAGCAAACCGGCCTCACAGTCTTGAAAGATGCGCACTTTTCTAAGCGTCTCCAGGTGGACGTTGATAGCTATCTCCGCCTTTAGTTTGTCAGGGAGGTTCTTGAGTACCAGCTTCTCGTCGCAGGACTTCCCCTCTGTCCAAAGGTAGTCAAACCACTTAACCACCCTAGCCTCCAGGTCTTTTGTGACCTTCCGAAACTGCATGTACTGCTTGATTGAATCAATCTTGGCCTGAAACTCTACTCGCGCAGCATTCATGTTTGAAATCATTGCACCCACGTTGCCTACAATCGTTGCAAAGATCAGAACCCCGGTGAGAAAGTCAGCTACAACAAAAAAGTACTCTATGTCTCGGACTGGAGGCGGAGTCTCACCGATAGTTGTCAAGGTGAGGGTGGACCAGTAGAAACAGTAGATGTACTGTCTGCTCAGACGAGCGTACACCGGATTGCTCAAGTCTGGATATACCCAGGTGTCAGAGCCAAAGCCGAGTACCTTGGAGACGGCAAAGTAAAGACAAGCATTCCAGTGTATGATGATGATGATGTAAAGTACAAGATTTGCAATGCGGAAGATGTTCGGAAAATTGGTTCGAGTTTCAGTTCGGTCGAAGAACTCAAAGAGTCGAGCTAGCCTGAAGAGACGGTTGAACCTCCACTCTGGGTTGTCCACCCCGATTTGAAGGAACACAAAGTCAGTAGGAATGATAGAGATGAGGTCTAACTTGAACTGCCGCGTCTTCATGTACTTTTCTTTTAAGAGCTTTTCATCCTTCACAAGCAGTCCTTGCTCCAGGAAACCTGTTGACACATTAAACATGAGACGTTTTGAAATGTTTAACATCTGGGAAACAGTGGTGCCACCAAGGAGTAGCTAGGGTTGGCCACGGCCACCCTGCAATACCCTAGCGGCCAGTGGGGTGGCCAGGGCATTGCACAGGGCCCCTGTGGCCACCAAGGGGATGCCTTGCACAGGGCGCCTGTGGCCACCAAGGGGTTGCCTAGCATAGGGTGGCTGTGGTCACCAAGGGGTTGCCTAGCATAGGGTGGCTGTGGCCACCAAGGGGTTGCCTAGCATAGGGTGGCTGTGGCCACCAAGGGGTTGCCTAGCATAGGGTGGCTGTGGCCACCAAGGGGTTGCCTAGCATAGGGTGGCTGTGGCCACCAAGGGGTTGCCTTGCAAAGGGTGGCTGTGGCCACCGGGCTGTAGCCAAACCCCCGATGGCCAGGGCCACCCCACTAGCCATTGGGGTAGCCAGTGAGGTGGCCAGGGCATTGCACACGGTGGGTGTGGCCACCAGGCCACCTCCGAGTGACCACGGCCACCCTGTGCAATGCCCTGTCCACCCCACTAGCCAGTGGGGCGGCCAGTGGGGTGATCAGGGCTTTGCACAGGGTGGCTGTGGCCACCTGGTTCAATGCCCTGGCCACCCCACTGGTCAGTGTAAATTGTAGTAACATTAAAAATCAAACAAAAAAACAAGATCTGAGAAGGTGTTTACTGAAGTCTTTCTGATTTCTACAGGCAGGTTTACCAGAACAGTAGATTCAAACCCTGAAAAATTATGACTTTTAGTTTCAGTGTGCCACCCCAAGATTTTTAGTGGCCCCCCTATGAAACATTTGTGGAGGCACCACTGCTGGTAAAGAGAGAAATCTGACTTACCTGTCCTGGCTCTCACATAGGTGTCCATGTAGTAGATGACATCCGACATGTAGTCTAGAACCATCCACAGTGTTGAATTACTGTACTGTAGCTCATTAAAGCACGATCTACACACAAAAAAAAGAATAAAATTTTAGGGCAAGAATATACAAAATGATAAGTCAAAATATTAGGTTGTACAACCAAACCTGGCAACAAGAAACATGAGGTTGTAGAAGACGGGAACGGAAACTGTGCATAGCCAGTAGTAGTAGGTATCCGTAGCAGGATCCATGATCCACACCTCCTTCCTGATTGAAGCGACAACAAGTGGTGAACCACACTATTTATTACCAGAACCAATAAGCTACTAAAAATAAAACCATAAAATTGGTTTCATATTTACATAGTAATAATAAAGAGATTAAAATAAGCCAATAAAAACAAGGGAGCTTAAAACATAATTTAAACTGCCGTATTTTCCGGACTATAAGCCGCTACTTATTTCCCACGCTTTGAACCATGCGGCTTATAAGAATGTGCGGCTTTTCTTTGTTTTCTTCATAAACGCCAGAGAGGGAAGTCAAAAGTTGGAAATCAAAGAATAAGGGGCTAATTTTCATTTAGCTCAAGAGCGTGCTAAGCAGGAGGCAGACGGAAAACAAATGTCCCGAAATCACTCATTTTGACATTTATTTTCCGCATTAAAGCTGTTGAACCAATGGAGAGACTGGGCCCAACTCCTGCAGAGCTGAAATAAAGAGCTGATGAAGCTCCATCTTTCAGTAGAAGCTCTTACTGCTGCAAGCTAACAGGAGCTAGCACTCTTATTCGTCTCTACTCCAGGGGTTTTTTGTAGATGGACGTTATAACGCCAATAAAATAAATAAGGATATTAATACCCAGACTAGGACTACAGCCTTCTGAAACAGGACTCAAGTTTCACAAATATACCAAATGGCTGAAGCTCTCCATGATAATACCAAATATATAGGAATATATAGGCACATCAATGTGTGTCACACACAGTACATGAAAAGATGTTATGCCTTTTTGTTAAACTCTTGAGGTTAGCTGTGTGTATACACTCTGTCACGCAAAGGATTCTGCTCCTTAGCGCCAGATAGGAAAGTTATGAGTTTCCTGCGCTAAAGGAACTATAAGAGGAAGCATACAGGCTCCTTTTCCTACCTCCTTCTTTACTGCTAGCACTGTTCAGACAGCTTTGGCTAGAAGTCATTAGCCTCGTTTCCACTATCCTTTCCAAACCCTGCCGAGATCGATCCGAGCACGGTAACCAAGATAACTGTTGAGATTAAATGGTACGCACAACTGAACTGGACTGTGCCAGACCCAACCGAACCGCACTAACGTGGTGCTAGTTCATCAGTAGGGCTCGGCCCGGTTCAGTTCTGGCTCGGTTCTCAGACAACAAAGAGTGCATGAGCAGAGAGCGTCATCTCCTTACAGTCAGCCTCCGTAATCATTAATTTGAGACATTCATTAAAATCCTAGTTTCCCTACCGTGCCGCACGATTTTCAGTGATGATTATGCTTATAGCAGCGCAATGAAGCTCAAAGTCGGCCGTTCTTTCCTGCATCTGGAAGCCCTGATTAGACTATGGTTTGTCGTATCCACTTCCCAGAAGCCGACTCTGTCAAGTTAATTCACCAAAGCCTGCCTTCTTCGCCTGACTCTCCGTACACAATGTTGCGGGCGCCGCCATGTTGATTTGCTTGTTCACATCTAGAGAGCAGTAGTACCGAAGATCGCCACTAGCGGGCGAGGAACCTGTGCTTGCGTTGTGTGCGCCTCCTGTCAGTCTGCCCAAAGGCAGCAGTGGCTACCATGTAGCTTACCACCATAAGCGTGTGAATGACTGAATGTAGGGGAAATATTCTGACATAAACAGTAAAATACCGGTAATTTACCCCAAACTGTCCAAATTGGAATCTTGCGTTTTAAAATCTATGAAACTAAATATTATAAACTGGGTTTAAGTTATGATTTCAAGATTTTATTTCTGGTAATGAAAGGAAATAATCAAAGTACTTACGGTGGCTCTTTTTTCTCATCTTTCTTGTCATCTTTCTTTGCATCTTTCTTGTCGTCTTTTTTATCGTCTTTCTTGTCGTCTTTTTTATCGTCTTTCTTCTCATCTTTTTTATCATCTTTCTTTTCGTCTTTTTTATCATCCTTCTTTTCTTCCTTTTTCCTAAAAACAATAATACAGAGAGGCAGGTCAGGTGGACGCTTTGCCTTGTCATTGAGCAGAGTAGATTGGTCGCATCTTTCTATAATCGGTCAAAACATTATAACCAATAAAGCAGATAACATTGTTGGTGCAGTGATCAAAAGTGTCAAATAACAAAGTACTAATACTTCATTACTTTACTTAAGTAGAAATGTTGGCTATCTATACTTTACTAGTATTTTTTAGACATCCTTCTGGAAAAAATAGAGTCGTTAGTTTTGTTTCATTTAAGCTCATTTTCATTATGACCATCAAAATAATCAGTTTCATCCAGACAATTTCTTTGTTGTTGGAGTCGGTGCTGCCCCAACTTGTTGTTCATCACAAACCAAAATGAATGCTCTTTCAAGATGATACAAAGTTAAATCTGACTCTGTTACCATTAGTTATAAAACTAAGAGACTGAAGTCTAAGGAAGTTATCATCCAGAATTGTAGAAAATGTTCCTTTAATAGAGTAGAGCAGTAAAGCTTCTGGCCTTAACAGCTTTTCCTGCATTACTTTTACTTTTTAAATTTAAGTAGTTTTAAAAATTGTACTTTTACTGGAGTTTAAAGCTGAGGTTGATCATCTACCTTCTATAAAAGTGTTTTAAATAGCAGGATTTCTATTTCTATATTGATTGTTCCAGTTTAACCTGTGAAATGTGGAACTCTATTTTTCCCAGTCAGAGTTTCTACATCTCGGGGCGTTCTATACAAATGATCTAACTTAGGATTTTATTATAAACTTTGATTTACTGTGGTCGGGAAAATCTATTCCCGATTAATTCCCCATATTTTAAAATTTTATTTATTTATTTGACAGGGTCAGTTTACATTGATTAGCATAGCTGCAAATGTACCAGAGTTCGCTGAGAGGCTATTTTCCATCTGTCGTCCCTGAACACGTCTTTAAACTGCCAATTTAAAAACACAACAGGTAGAATTTCACTGTGAAAAATACCAGTTTAAAAATGAATAAAAGAGATATACTCTTCAAACCTTGTTAGCGTTTACTAGAATATGGATTTTAGGTTTTATATAAATATAGATTTACGAGTGATTGTTTTGGATTGACTTACTTTATAAAAGTTTTCACTCAGTCGTTTCTCCCACTTAAGGCGACACAGTGTCTGAGCTGAGTTCACTATTTGGGATTGTTTGGAACGGCGAATAATACTTCAGATAAAGAACACTCTCTTTCTTACAGCAGAGTATTAGCACCAGGCTAGAGATTTATTTTATTTTTAATATGGGAATAAAGTCGGAACATTATGAGGAAAAAGTTGTAATATTATGAGAGTAAAATTATAACTTTGCAAGAATAAAGTCATAAATTTACGAGAATAAAGTCTTAGCAGTTCAAGACCAACATTTTTTTTGTTGTTTTTAACAATAAAGGGGGAAGGAGAGACATGTGGGAAAGGACCACAGGTCAGATTTGAACCCAGGTCGCCCGCGGCGAAGACTAAGGCCTCGGTACATAGGGTGTGCGTGCTAACAACTGCACTACCTGCACACCCAGAAGTAAGAGAACAAAGTTGAAAAATGCCGAGAATAAAGTCAGAACATTATGGGAATAAAGTTGTAAGATTATGAAAACTAAGTTGCAATACGAGAACACAGTCATAATATTCTGACAATAGAATAAAGTCATAATATTATGAGAATAGAGTCATAAATTTAAGAGGATAAAGTTGCAACATTAAGAGAATAAAACCTAATTTTACGCATTATTCTCGTATCTAAAATAAAGAATCTCCACCTTATACTCCGTTGTTCTTTCTCCTCCATCATATAAACTGTTTCCTAAAGACCCTTTAAGTCGTTTTGTTTATAAAACCTTCACAGCTGCTCACTGCAGAGACAAACTGTCTAATTGAACAGAGCAGAACATTCAGCTGTTAGAGCCGCTGTTATCGTCTTGTTCTCTCCTCACAAATAAAGACAATAAAATGCATTACCCTCCATGCATTACCCTTGCTTTTTGACACTTACCCATCATTATTGTTGGAGCTGTTTGTGTTCAGTGCAGCCAGGGGCCTCTGGTTAGCCCTGCAACAGGAACCAACAGAGGAGAATATTAGCTTCCTGTATCCATCCAGACAGTAGCTGGACAGCAACATGAGACAGACTTGGACCTGCTGCTGTCCATCCTCTGGACGCTGGGGTCGGACTCTCCAGGACCGACGCTGCTCCTTCCAAACCGCATCATGGTTGAAATCCTGGGAGAAGAGAGTCAAAATAGTTTGGAGGTTAGAAAAGCAGCAGAATGGTTTTTATTAAAACTGAACCAAGAGATTCATGGAGGTTTGGATAGAAACCGGCACCTAGTGAGGTTACCCAACATTATTTGGTTCTGGATTACAAAAAAGGAACCATGCCACAGATCAGAGAGTCCTCTGGGTCCCAAAGCCCTCCCTTGTTTTTATTTCCTGTTCCAGACTTTTAGAAATAACATTGTTCCTTGTAATCCTTTGAGCAAGTTTCTTTAGGTTTATGGTTCGTTTACTCATTAGTTCATTCTATTCTATTCAGTTTATTTCTATAGCTCCAATTCACATCATGTCATCTCAGGTCACTTTCCAGTTCACCAGATCATCCAGTCAGATTGATTCAAAGTTTTCTATCTAAGGAAAACCAGCTGATTGCATCGACTCATTGACTCTTCAGCAATTCCTCACACTAAGCATGCTTGTAGCGACAGTGGAGAGGAAAAGCTCCCTTTAACAGGAACAAAAAAACCTCCATCAGAACAATAATTTAATTTAAGTTTAATTAGATGTGAGTCTATAGCCTATTTCCCTCAGGAATTAGCGGGCTAACTGTTTTTCAAACGTGAGTCAAGCTACTGACACGGGCTGAACCATTTTGCCAAAAATCTAAATTGCGATTTTTTAAAACCAATATCAAGATTTTACCTCGAACCCCAAGCTTCTGGACGTTTCACCCCAGATTTTCAGTTTTTAAAAATCTTGCTTGCCCTGAGTTCATTGTTACAGAATTTTACTGTAACCTTTGTGCGAAAAAGTGTTCACTTCTAATTGCGTACACGGATCTGCGAGCTAGCCGCAACTCTCTACCTTTCTGTGTGGCGAAAAATCCACTTTAAGAGTTTTACTGCCCCCTAGAGGGCTAAAGGTAAAAATTTTATACTTACTCTTGTTAAATGTAGCGTGATTTGCATCTAAGTGTGGGTCATACCGACTAATATCACTCAGATCTTAAAATCCTGTCCTAATTACTAGCTAGACGTTTGGAAAAATTACTTCCACATGTCGAATCACCTGACCAAACAGGTTTTATTAAAAACAGGTTAGAATCAAAGTTGTCATTGTATGCCGATGATGTATTGCTTTATATATAGAATCCATTAAATTAAATTAATACAAAGGATCTGATTTTGCTTCATTATTATAACTATTAGTGTTATTGTTTCTGGGTCCAGTCGGGATGGGAGGGGGTGGTTTTTTTAGTGTGTATAAAGTTTGAAAAACGAAGTCTTTTATAACCGTGATGACAACTTATTGTTTCTACCTCTGACTTTTCAATAGAACGATTCATTTAAAAATAAATAGTGTGATTAAAACTGAGCACCTCTGCGATTTTAAAATTGCGTTTTTTTAAATTGTAATTATATTAGAAATGCAATTATTTGCCCAGCCCCGCCGCTAGCAATTAGCATTTGGCTCCCTTCCCACTGGCTAATAAAGCTGGTCTAACCCCTTGCTGGTGGCTGCGTGGCCTCTGCCCCCCCGCCGCTGCCTGTCTCCACCAATATCACTCTGGGTTAGCGCTGATGATGTCAGCAGTGCGACAGAAATCAGGGAAGTAAACAATGGGGAGTAACATGTAAGGAAGGCAGGGCGTAGCTTTATTGTTTCTCTCTATAATCTGTCTGAATCCGTCTCACCAGAGCTGCTCCATGTTTATCCAATGGAAACTGTTCTGCTTGTTAGATCAGAGGTGACTGCGTTGACGTCCATACGTTGTGTTCAATGGTATCACGTAATTTAGCGCGTTGACCCGGCTCTGGTGTTCACACAGCACGCCGATCAGAGCCGAGGCGATTTTAATGCGGGTCGCTTGCTGAGTCGTCTGACCCGGGTCAGTCAACTGTTCCGATGGCAACTAAAAGCCCATAGTTCCCTGGTTTAAATGGGTTTTTCGGCCAGTGGGAAATGGGGTGTTTGTCTACAGACGCACATTTAGATGTTTATACTGCATATTTGCACCACATATATCATTGCTCTGAACTTCCATATCAATGCGTTTTTGCACCATGTTTTTCTCCAACACTGTTTACATTTGATCACTGCTGCAATTTATGGAATGGAAATGTTAATTTACTGTCTGAAAAGCTGAACTAAGCAACATTTAGTTTTGTATACACTCTGTTTACAAGTACAGTTCAGTACGAAATGACAATAAAAGTTTTCTAAGTTGGTGTAGGACAGGTGTGTCCAGGTGATGGATCAGAATCAATAGTAGAAGTATTTAATATTGGAAACCTACTTAGTATTTCAATAAAGTGAAGCTTGTACTAAAGCTGATAATGAAAAGCACAAACATATGGTGTTTTTTTCTGAGGAGGAGGGTTTGGTGAGACTTTATCCATCATCTGATCTCACCTGGACTGCAGTTCTGATCCTGCTGGAGGCGCCTGGTGTCGAGGCTCCACCCCTGTGAGACGTAATAATCAGACTGACTCACAGGAGCAATGATAACATTAGATTTATGATAAATATACGTAATAAGTCCTCTCAGAACGAGGTGCAGCCTGTCCTTGGTAGCCTTCACTTCATAATGCTGCTACTCTAGTAGTTTAAGGTACTTGCTCTGTCATCTGCCACTTTTTTTACCGCTGTGCCACAGCTTTACCAAGAGAATAAGAGAAGATGTATAAGTTGAAACTAAAAAAATCACATAAAACAATAAGAATTCAATCTAAATTCAGTTTTGTATTTCAATTACACTCTTTCCTTATTTTTATTTATTTTCTTCTTTGCTGTTTTAGATTTTATAATTTCAGATTCAAATCCATTCTTCAGTTTTTTTAATTTGTTTTTTATTAGTTTCAATTTCATTTTTTTCAGTTTCAGGATTTTTTTTTACACTTTCAGATAATTTTTTTTCACATTCAGATTTTGACCCCAATCTGACAGGAGTGGGCGGGGAAACTTGATTGACAGCTTGTAGCAGAGCTGGAGAGATTCCATGTTGCATTCATGGACTGTGGGAACTCCAATTACTTGGTGAACACATTCTCTGCAATAGTTATTTGCCTTTTTGGCAAAATACCGTGAAACTAAATACATTAAAGACATTTAGTCAGATCTTAGTTTATTGAGTGATTTTTAATGTTACGTCGCAGGCTTAGCATAACGGGATGAAATGCTAAACTGATGCTACTATAGTTTAAACAGTGGGGTGACCTGGGCATTGCACAGGGCGGCCGTGGCCACTCTCCTGGTGGCGCCACTGCAGCTAAAAACATAACATTAAAAAATCACACAATAAAGCAAGATAGGAGGAGGTTTTTACTGATTTATGATTTCTATAGGCAGCTTTATCACAATAGTAGAATTCAAACACTGAAATTATTGCTTCTAGTTTCCGTAGCCACCCCGAGACTTTAGAGGCCCCATCTGGCCCCCTTTTCTCTGTGTGTCAGCAGTGGGTGCATGTCT
Source organism: Cyprinodon brontotheroides (assembly GCA_018398635.1). Classification (NCBI taxonomy): domain Eukaryota; kingdom Metazoa; phylum Chordata; class Actinopteri; order Cyprinodontiformes; family Cyprinodontidae; genus Cyprinodon; species Cyprinodon brontotheroides. The sequence continues at coordinate 2,537,581 of JAGKQL010000057.1, forward strand.
GGTTTCAGTCTTTTACTGAAAGACATCCAGATCATTATTATTATTCATGGTTTTTAATAAGGCAAACTGAAAAACGTCAGAGAAAGCTTTCCTCCTATGTCCCCAACCTGAATGTTCAACATGTCTATGAAGTTAAACGGCTGTAAATAGACGCTGCGTTTGTTTGTTCAGTCACATTAGCACATTAAGCTCCCAGTCCAGTCTACTAAATCCTCCCCAGATACAGCCACTAAAATTAGAGACTTTGGGACCAACCTGTCTTTCTGCCTTTCACACACCCATTGAATGTCTTCTCTGTTACCCACACACAGCCTCGGCTATTTAATGTTTTTGGGTGAAATGTACCTGTTTGTCATCAGTGATGTGATAAGATATTTACTTGATGTGATGATGATGATGATGATGATGATGATGATGATGGTGTGTGATCCTCTGATTGCAGGTCTCAGTTTGAGCTTCCCTGAGAGCAGCTCATGCTGCATCCTCCTCCTTCAGATCAAGGCAGAATCAGTCCTTCCTGCCCGAAAAACTAGATCTGCACCTGGGAGGGAGTTAAGATCTGGGTGAATAAAAGATGTGGTTTTGCTCTCCTGAGCTCAGCGTCGACTGGTGGAGCAGATCCTTGTGTGTTCAGTCAGCTCCCAGCAGTGGAGATGAGATGGGAGGGAGGGAGGAGCCAATTCTCCGCCTTCAGCTGCTACCTGTGACACAGCAGGTCCACTCACTGTAAACATGGTGGTCACTGAATCAGTGGGATGGAATGATTTTGGTCCATTTCTTTAGTCCTTTCATTTCCTTGTGTCACATTTTATCAGGAACACCAGTGACTGGAGCTTCAGGCAAGGCTTTTTAAACTTACCTTTAAAACTTTCCTTTTTTGATAAAGCTTCTAGTTAGAGTGGCTCAGGTTATCTCTGAGCTATCTCTATAGCGTTCTGCATGCTATAGGCTTGAACTGCTGGAGGACATAGGGACCCTTTTCAGTGCATCCCTTTCATTCTATCCTCTATAGTTCTGCTGCTATAGGCTCAGACTGCTGAGAGGAGCATAGGGACCCCTTTTTCTACTCATCCTGCTTCATTCCTATCTTCTATAGTTCTGCTGCTATAGGCTCCAGACTGTGCTGGAGGGACATAGGGGACCTTACTTCCATCATTCTGCTTTTCACTCTATCTCTATAGTTCTGCTGCTATAGGCTCAGACTGCTGGAGGACATAGGGACCCCTTCCTTTTTCCATCATTCTACTTATCTCTATTCTCCTGTTGTGTTTGTTTTTTCGCTCTTTAGTAGCGAAAGTACTACTAATATTAGATTTATTGATTCACTTTAAAATTATGCAAAACAAGCTGGAAAGCTGGAAGGCTGGTGTTTTGTGATCAAAATAGATTTCTTAGAATCCTATTGGATCAGAAGTTATTTTTTAAACCACACTTAGCCTAAGTCCAAATTAAAGAAATCAGAATGATTAGCTATTTTAATTAAAACTTGATCCTTTTTAAATAAAACGATGTTGTTCTGTCATTGTAACATATACGGGGATATGCATATTAATCTAATACCAACGTTATGTTTTTCTACAAAAACAGTAATTACAGTCATTAATCGTTTTCCATATGTTTGATCATTAAATTTAAAAACAGGGAAGATGTCTGTGGTTGGAGAGGAGAAACCATGTGGAGGAACCAGGGGTGAGATCAAATGTTAGCATGATGCTAAAGTGGAATTCAGCTTATTTTAAAATCTCTTTCTTCTACATATAAGAATGAAAATTTCATGTGAAAAAAATGGATGACAATCTATTACCAGCGCTCTTCTAGTTACGCTTTGTTTCTATAAGTCAGTGTTCAGCTTCTATGTTTATAAGTCTGTGGGAAAACTGAATCTATTCTAAAGTCCAGCAGATTGGCGATCCGGCAGTCTGTTTGAATCTTCCTTTCACAGGATTTCTAAAGCATCACCTGCAGCCTGAGCTGCTTTATCACTTCCATCCCCTGCAGTCGGAGTAAATCCTCTTAGCGAGGAGGCAGCTAGAGTAAAACATCAGACTCCATGTGTGGCTCAAAGAGGAGCAGCCAATCCTCAGCTAATCTGAGATCGGCGCCTCCTCAGCCTGCCTGGCTACAGAAGGACACCAGGGAGCCTCTGCTGCTGCTGCAGAGGAGGAGGCTGATTAGCCCTCCTACTATAAGATATTTATATAAAGCTTTTTACTTTTTTCACATAGCTTTTAGCTTTTTGAGCATTTTCAATTAGCTTTTTACCTTTTTACTAGTGATGGTGAGATGAAGCCTCGTGAGGCATTGAAACATTTGGCCTAATTGCTTTAACAATCCCCACAGTTCATGAAGCCTCATGTAAACATGTCTCCACCTACTGGTGGAATGCAGAACTACAGTTAGTAATAGAAATTTGCAATTGTTTTTCTTGTTTTTTTTCCATTTAAGTTCCTATGAAATTGTTAATGATTGGTCTGTATAATTAAATCTGAGCAATGATGAGCAAAATGAAAGGTTTCAGTCATTTTATTCAAAAAACCCACCAATCTAATTTGGCAGAGAGTTTTACCCAATCTATATTTGTTTTGGGGCAAACCAATAAAATTGGTGGTAACATTGTTAAGTTTTATCGCTACTTTCAGAAATCTGAGGTGCATTTAAAAACCATTAACCTCAGGAGTGGAAGTTCATGTCTTACAGCTAAAATTACTAGCAAAGTGTTCGCCTCTGAGAAAGTAATGCTACTTAACCCCAATCTTACATCTGTGAGCAGCGTTTTGCTCATATTCTGATCATTACATTGTTTAATTTAACCAAACTAGTTTTAACCAACTAGATTGGTTATTTTTCCAACCAATCTATTCTTAGAATCTATCCAAACTTTATCTAGCTGGCACCAGACTCTCCTACAAACTCCCACATCTTGACTGAATACTGAGGCTGTTTAAATGCCTGCCGAAGTTCTTGCACATTCTGAAGCACTTCCCGAAGCGGTCACCTGGAATCGACAGGGTAGCGAGGCTTCGGACCTCATCTATTTTGGCTCCTCCCCCAAATGAAGCAAGTCTCGATACGCGCCTCGCTGCAACGCCCCCTCCATTACTCGACACATGCCTCGAAGCCTCGGCTCATCTCATGACATCACTACGTTTTACCATTTTCACTTAGCTTTTAGCATTTTAAATGAGCCTTTTACCTTTTTCATTTAGCTTTTTATCATTTTCAATTAGCGTTTTACCTTTTTCAATTAGCTTTTAGCATTTTAAATGAGCTTTTTAGTATTTTCAATTAGGTTTTTAGCATTTTAAATTAGCTTTACCTATTTTCAATTAGCCTTTTACCTTTTTTTAGCATTTTCAATTAGCATTTTAGCATTTTCAATTAGCTTTTTAGTATTTTCAATTAGCTTTTTAGCATTTTTCATTTAGCTTTTTAACATTTTCAATTAGCGTTTTACCATTTTCAATTAGCTTTTAGCATTTTAAATTTGCTTTTTAGTATTTTCAATTAGCTTTTTACCTTTTTCAATTAGCATTTTAGCATTTTTCATTTAGCATTTTATCATTTTCAATTAGCGTTTTACCTTTTTCAATTAGCTTTTAGCATTTTCAGTTAGCTTTTTAGTATTTTCAATGAGCTTTTTTGTATTTTCAGTTAGCTTTTTACCTTTTTCAATTAGCCTTTTAGCATTTTCAATTAGCTTTTTAGTATTTTCAATTAGCTTTTTATCTTTTTCACTTACCTTTTTAACCTGTTCGCTGTTCTAAAGTTCAAAATGCTTTCTATTATCAAGCCATATAAGCAAGGTTATATATTTTTACATTTAAAGTGAATAGTAAAAACACAAAACCCACAGGTGAAATGGAATATAATGAAATCTAAAATAAATCTGTATAAATAGCGTTTTGAATATCTTAATTGGTTCAAATGTGTTTTCCATGTTAAATATGCAAACATTTTAAACATGACTATCTCTTATGTCATTCAGGTCCAGGAGAGTCTAGAGTTATTTATTTTCACTTTGAATATCTATGAACACCTATTGGAACAGAATGTTGATCCTAATATTATAAGGATGTTATGAAGAATAATGGTGGGAATCTACACTGAAGTTTGAATAAATCTACATTAAGCGGCCCTATCTTGTACTATATCAGAAGTATTTTAGAAAAATACTCTGAATTAAAAGCCTTTATAGAACAATGTGATGTAGTCGACTTATACTGTAAGTTTGCAATTAAATGGTTTTAATAACAATAGGTCATTATCTTAACTGGGCCTGATGAACATTTTGCCGTCACTTTCCTGGGACTGTTTTATTAAACAAGATTGATGAAAAGAAATCATTGCTGATCTAAAAGCCAGCCGCCTCCTTCATGAGTGTCAGTGAAAGCTGAAGCCTCCAGCTGTAGAGGTGAAGCCTCAGCAAATCAAGCCTTCAACATGTTATCAATTCCCAGACCTGCTGATGCTCAAGAACTGCTGACAGCGGTGGGACTCGCCAATTAATTACAGATCTGACGACAGGAGAATCATGCCCCATCATGCCTGGACGTCATGGAGACCTCATCTCCAACCAGCAAAGGGCTCTGCAGCTGTAGCATCCAGGCTAACACAGGTGCAGCTTTACTGTATAATTACACTGGTGAAAGTCTAAAGGAAGCAGGAAACTACAGTTGGACATCCAACCAAACACCTAATGTCTGTTAATGTTGACTGAACCGAATAACTATTTAAAAACGAATCTGTCTGCCAGCATGAAGTAGGCCTAAACAGACCCCAGTCCAAAGGAAATATTTGGGAAACTATTTGGTTCCCTAAAGAGGGTCTAGTGTAAAACTATCACAGCACTTTAAAAACATTAAATCCTATTAATAGTCAAACATGGTGGTGGTAGTGTAATGGTCTGGGCCTATTTTATTGCTTCAATAACTAGAAAAAGTTGTATTTTCCGGACTTTTCAATTAATTTTCTTGTTTTTTACCTATTTAAGTTCCTTTGAGATTGTTAATGATTGGTGTGTATAATACATTTTTTTAGTTTAAAATGTCTTAGAAGAGAACAATCATTTAAGGTTCACTTTTTTTGTGCCGTTTTATTGAAATAAGCTCAAGCAGACAGTGAACGTGCACATTGGGCAGTGATGAGAAAATTAAAACGAGTTATTCATTTTTATTCAAACATAATAATTTTTCCGCATTTTTTGGTTTTAATCGGGTTGGAAGTTATGTGTTTTAACCAATGTTTCAGTTAAACCAGCCAATCTAAATTGGCAGTGTTTTTATCTAATCTATATTTGTACTAGTGTAAACCTCAATACAAATTAGTCACATTAGCCAAAATACGTAAGTATAATATCGCAACTTTCAAAAGTCTAAGGCTGGTCTAAAACCAGCAACCTCAGGATTGGAAGTTATACTACTTAACACTGATGTTACAACAGTAACCAGTGGTTTGCTCACACATTCTGATCATTACACTGTTTAGTCTAACCAAACTAGTTTATAACCTATTAGATTGGTTGTTTTTTTCAACCAATCTATTTTAGAATCTATCCAACTCTCCTCTATCTGAATTGACAGCAGCTTCCCCACAAACTCCCAAATCTCTTGACTGAATAATGGAGGGCTGCTTCAAAATGCCCGTCAAAGTTCTTGCGTGGTCTGAACTACTTTTTTTGAAGCGCTCACCTGGTGGTCACGGCAGTGAGGCTTCTGACATCAATCAACACCTGGCTCCTCCCTAAATGAATCCCCGCCGACAATGGCGACTTTCAGTGGAAACACCTGTTTCACCGCTTCAGCCACACCAGGCTCTAAGTCGACCAGTGTTTCCTTAGCCGCATCGGGTTATTACAGCACCGTAAGATACAGTCACGACCGGCTATTAGCTGCAATCGGCTATTAGTCGCACGTGCTATTAGCCGCGACTGGCTACATGCACCGGGTTGTTAGCTTTAATCGGCTAGCTTACACCGGCTATTAGCCGCACCGGCTATTAAGTTTACCGGCTGTGCCGCAGACCGGCTATTAGCCACACCGGCATAGCTTTACCGAAGCATAGTCGCACTGGCTATTAGCCGCGACCGGCCATACGCACCGCCATAGTGCCGCACCGGCTGTAAGTCAAGACCGGGCTATTAGCCACACCGGGCTAAAAGCCGCACCGGGCTATAAGCCACTGATATCTACACAAACTATCTCCCACCTGGCTGGAATACATTATCCTGGGTGATGGGATAGAAGAATGCCGCTAAGTTGGCACTGGATTAGTTTGTTAGCGGCGGGCTGCTTTTTGAAGATGGAGCTGGCTCTGCTGGCTCACCATGCATGAGTTGAGCTCAGTCTATTTGTGGGTTCTACAGCTTTAATGCTGAAAATAAATGTGAAAATGAGTAAATTCTCTGTAAATTTTCTCTGTTGTTCTTGCAGCTAGCATGTCCTTTTGCTAAACAAAAATTAGCCCCCTGTTAACGTTAATCCTTCTAAAGCAGCCCTCTCTCGGCATGCATGGTTTGTGTTACTGCTGTGGTTCTGATGGCGATTTTTTAATTATGATTAAAGTTAAATTTTGACTTTTCCCATATTAAACTGAAATAAAATGTAAATCCATTAACTTTTTTTTATATGCTTCCATATAAAGGCTTGAGTGGATGATTTTTCTGGTAAAAGAACCCACCTTCTCCATAAAAACCCTCAAAGAGATATCAAGGTATCTGACGTGTTCCAGACGGGCGCTGAGCGTGTTTCTAACTTCCAGCTACTGTATAATGGCGTATTGGCAGCGTTTTGGTATAAGGGGGTTCACAGGAGAAACTTCATTTTCTTGCCCTCATTCAACCTTTGGCTTTGTTTTTATTTATTATTTTTTTTGGTTCGTGAGCAGCATCCCCTCAGGACTCTGTCTTGTGCATCATTTCCTGGGCATTACGCTGCCGTGCGTTATGCAGAAGTTAGGCTGTCGTTGGACAGAATTTCTGGAATTGTTATGAATCCTCTATATATACGCCCAGAATAGAAAAAAATCCATAGAAAGTTCAGCGTATGGCAGCGTTTTAGGAGATTGTGGGACGTCAGGCAGACGCTGGATAAATCGCTGAGGCGTAACAGGGGCCTCCGACAGCGGACAAGCAAGTATGACAGCCTTACGTCAGGAGGACCACTTCTTTTGATGATCCACCTTTAAAAAGAACATCCTCATATACCTTTAAAGTCGAGTTTTCCCTGCAGTGATGATGCTCGACAGAAGAAAAGGAGTTCAACCAAGCGGAGATCTGGCTCCAGTTTATGTTACTCTCAATCTTATTCAGGCCAATCAGAGTCAAGAGCCTAAATAAATTATGAAGATTTTCCTTTAACTGTTTACTTTTCCAAAATAATCACAGTAAAACTCATCAGAGTGAAAAGAAATAACTTAAAGGGCAATATTTCATGAACTGCTATTGTATTAGAGTCGTTTTGCATGAACTCATAATGAAATCCTAGTAAACTCCTGAGCTCTGCAGTTTGACCTCTGGGCCGTGAAGGTCGGTGCGCCGTGCTGCAGCGGATCCCTTACAAAAGAGCAGATTCTGATGAGCTTTACTTCAACCGGATGTCGCTGCTGCAGGATCATCATGTTATCTTCAGTTTGTCCCAGAAAATAGAAGTATTTGCAGAAGAATGCATAAAGAATGTAATTTATTAAGGAGCTGCCGGCTGTGCTCTGGCTTCTGCCTTAGGGTAAGGTGAAACCCTGAAACCACATCCCTGGTGTTAGCTGCCGTGCAGCAGCAACCTCCTATAATTACACAGACATCCATCTGCAACTGAATCCCGCAGCCTCCACAGGCCTGCAGACCCAGAGCAGAATGACTTTACAGTTGCAGAAAATCGTTGAGTCATGCTAATTGTCTCTCAGCATACAGCAGGATTAGTTACGAGGGACAACAGAGTCAATGTTTCGAGATCACGGTCACAGAAGGCGTGATTTCAGTCCAGGAGAATATTAGACACAAGATCTTTGAAGACAAGGAAACCTGTTAGGAAGAATTGGAAAACTATTGCTAGGCTCACTGAAGAACAGAGAGCCTGCAGGTCATCTCAGGAGCTCCAGGATATGTATATATATATATGCTGCTCCCTCTACTAGTAATGCAATATAACAACTTAGAGCTGCTTTTGGAGGACACAGGGACCCCTTTTTCATCATTCTGCTTCATTCTATCTCTATTCTCCCACTCTGCAGAATCTGTTAGTTCAATCTCTAACGTTCTGCTCTCTCTGCTTTTGCTCATGGTAGCTTCATCTGGTCTGTTCCTGTTTGGCTGTGACTCCATCCTGGAGAGAAATATCAGCTGTGCTGCTGCCATCAACACCTTTGTTTCTAGATGTTGGAGCTTGGCCTGTTTTTCCAGTGTAGTCCTGTTTCTCTGACTGTGCGACTAACTGGATGTGTGCTCCTCTTCATCCTCTGACATGGGGGAGCTGGCTGGGAGCTCGTCTGCCTGCCTGGCTGTGTGTGTTTCCTGGGCCGGGGCGCCTGTGGAGCTGGTTGACAGTGATTGCCTTTTTGTATCTATGCTTCTTTTTCTATATGTCTGCTTCTGTCTCCTTGAACCCCGGTGGAGAGTCAATGGCAGATGGCCACTCACACTGAGCCTGGTTCTGCTGGAGGTTTCTTCCTGTTCAAAGGGAGTTTTCCCTCTCCACTGTATGCGCTACAAGCATGCTTAGTGTGAGGGGATTGCTGAAGAGTCAATGAGTCGTGGTTATATTTATATTTTTTAAAACAAAGCCGAGTGTGTATGGAGGTCATCCACAGCGGTGCCGGCTACCGTTCATTCTTCCTGTCCGCTGAACTGCTGCTAGTTTTTCCTCCCAAGCCTGGAGAGATGTCTAGTGCTGCTACCACAGATGATCTCGCTCTCTAAATGGAATTGAACGATTCAGATTAGCTAGCTGAATGAATAGAAGGTCCAATGTAAAAGAAAAAATGGCGTTCCCGTTTAATAGAGCTATGGCTTTGGGCAAGTTAGGCAACTGTATTAAAAATTATCTAGGATTATTCTTATTCTCCTTTATTAAAGAAGAGAAATACGCTGCTTTTTCTTTGTGAAGGGTCTTCCTGTACAGCAGTAAACTATTTTGCCAGACTCAGTTTCCCGTAGGCATGTAGAGACTCCAGTCCTCTAGCAGTTTGCTTCAGAGTGCACAGCTCTGCATTAAACCAGGGAGCCAGCTTCCTATTTTCCAGAGGGGGAATGTTGTTCAAGAAAGTACACAGGGAACTAGCAACCCATTCAACAAAATCATCAATATCTGAAGGGGAGTAACTAAAATGTTCACCCTCTGCAGTCTAAATCTGCCTTAATGACCATAGACTGATTCCCGTCATCATAAACTTCCTGGGGAGTCTGGAACTGTATCAAGTAAGTCTATCAATGTAGTATCAATGTAACCTGACTCCACTTCCAGATGGATTAGCTCCGCATATCCATCTGAAACCTTCCGTTGAAGTGAGCATTTTGGGAAGGGAGGAGGAAAACACTGGTTTGCTTGATTGGCTATATTTGGTGATAAAGCGGGCCAAAATAAACCAATCAGAATCCACGAAGCATATGGCGTGCTAACAGAGCAACGCGATGAAGAGGAGCCAATTGATAGATCAAACTCTTGCTGAAACCAGTGGGGAGAAGAGCAAAATCATCTTTTCCTCTGAGAAAGAAAAGCCTCCAGAGCAGTGTTTTCATACTTCTTTCAGCGAAGAAATACTCTGTAATTCCCATAAAACTTGCTTGATAGCGGCTAACGCTAGTTTCATCGGCTGAAGCGCCATGTTCTTTGCGACTGAACTGCTCGGCTGCTTCGTTCGCGTCACACCTCAACTTCGCCTCAAAGCCAGCGCTGATTGGGCGTTAAGTTTAGTGAACTGCTCCAAATTTTTTCTTTAGCGGAGAGTCTCCAGGCTGATCTGCGAGTGAAACCTTGAAAGCTTCAGCGAGATCAGGATGGTCTCACGAGGCTATGAAGTATCAATGTAAGTCTTCCACCAAATCTGTAGGCTAACCAATTACTCCTCCCAGACAAACAGATGGATGGAGCCATGCTATGTACAAGAGCCTTTAAAGCACTAACTATATCTTCCATCTAAGGAAAACCAGCCGATTGCATCGAGTCATTGACTTTTCTCCTACTGGAGAAATAGGAATGTAGCGACAGTAGACTTTGTTTTGCACTGTATCGCTAACTTATTTAGTAATCTCCTCATGCTGAGCATGCATAATGGCAACAGTGAAAGGATGAAAATACTCCCTAATTTCCTTTATCGCCTTTTCTCCAAACCAGAGAACAATGGTAGTAAAGGACACTTACCAACCGATCGATTCAAACTCACAACACAGGAATCCCACAGGGCTCTATTTTAGGGCCTTCAGCTTTTACTGATTGCATGAATGTGTGACAGTGTGGTCTTGTCTCTCTGTCTCCCACTGATGATGGGTCCTGGCTATGTGACCACAGCGATATCCCTCGGTTGACTGGTCAGCATGCATGGCTTTCAGCCAGGAGGCTGTGGGATCAAATCCCTACCAGCTAATCTGTTGTGTTCCTTGCATAAAAATGTTTTTTCTTCTGTTAGTGGCCAACTGAATGTTGCTACTAGTCAAGAAGCAGCAGATACGTGGTCCAGAGACACATTGTTTTAGATTCACATCTTAAATTTTGTCCCAGAAGGCCTTTGTGTCTTTTTCAAACTGTAATCAGACCAAAGGAAAAGGTTTGTTAAAAAAAATTGAAGTTTCTCGAAATGAGCGTTTTTGGCCACGGGGCAGCAGCATCAGGCATTACTAATGAAAAGAATGCGAGCGAACTGGAAACCAGTCCATATCTGTTTAGGTGCTGTTCTTTAGCAGACAGCCCAACACGCCCTCCCTGCATGCAGGTGGACGGCTTAATTCCTTTCCAGGAACAGGAAACCCCTCCTCCATTTGCGCTGACAATGACTCTTTGTCCCAGAGAACTACCACAGAGAATGCAAGACATGAAGAAGCTTTCACTGTATTAATACTGTTGCTGAAAACAGAAATGTCCCTTTAAAAGTGGCCACATATCTCACAATGTTTAGAAAAATTGATGTTCAGGGTAAAAGATGTAAAATAAAAAGTTATGCTGCTATAGGCTTAATATGCTGGAGGACATAAAGGCGATTTTTCCTCATTTTGCTACATTACTGCCGAAGTTATTGAAAAATGAATTAGAGGCAGATACTAACAGCATCATTAGCAATAAGAACAAATATCTCTTCATAGGAAGCATCTCCTCTAGTACCACAGACCTGCCAGTTTGGGCTTTATAGGGGAAAATCCAGCATGAAAATAATCAAAGATGGAACTCTGTTTTGTCTAATGGAAACAAATCAGCAGTGTTAATGATTTTCAGGGTTTCAAACAGGCTTCAGAAGCTGATCCTGATGCAGATACACATTTTAGAGCTGCTTTTTGTTGCTGCCAGCCTAAAGGAATAGACAGTTCCTATACAGAGAAAATATGTTAGATCTTTTGAGTTCAGCTCATTGGAAAAATAGAATCCAACAACTAAAGGGCTTCAAATTTGAACTAAAATATGCAAAATGTGGCAGTTTGGGTTGAATTACTATCATTATGCTGATGGTATTCAGATGTATCACTTCAGTCATCTTTGGACCAATCCTCCTAAATAGCAAACCGCTTAATGATGAAGTTTGGGTGACATTTAACCAGCCTCTAGTTATTTAAATCCCATACTGAATAGGTTTCAATGCATTTTTTCACCTTCAGAACAGAGCCAAAACTATACACTGGAAAAAATCTAAATCTAGATAAGTCATTTTTTCTTGTATTGAGAAAAGAAACACTGCCAGTGGAACAAGACAATTTACATTTAAAATAAGAAAATACTTTTACATTGTCTTTAAGTGCATATTATCTAATTATTGTATTTTAAGAGTAAATATACTTATTAGATTGGCAGGTCGTCTTATTTACCTGCTCAAGTTAAAGGCAAATACTCTTGACTTATTTCTAGATTGTTTTTGCAGTGTTTTTCAGGAAAAGTTATTCATTAAATGATCTCCTTGTTAAAGACACTTCAGCTGCTCCTATATTCAGGGATTCCTCAGACTTTTCACACTGGATGTCCTTACTTTGTCCTCACAAAGCCCTAAACAACCAAGCTCCATCTGATATCAGAGATCACACGTTGTTCCTTATGTAAATCCTAACAGAGCACTTGGCTTTCAATCTGCAGGTTTACTAGTGGTTTTCCTAGAATTTCTAAAAAAGGAAGTAGAATGGGAGGCAGATCTTTTTGGAGTTCTCAGGCTCCTCTCCTGTGGAACCAACTACCAGTTTTAGTCCCTGAGGGCGACACCCTGTCTACTTTTAAGGCTAGGAGGCTTTAAAAACTTTCCTTTTTTGACCAAGCACTTATAGTTAGAGTGGCTCAGGTTATCCCGATCTATCTCTATAGTTCTGCTATGCTATAGGCTTAGACTGCTGGAGGACATAGGGACCCCTTTTTCATCATTCTGCTTCATTTCTATCTCTATTCTCCCCACTCTGCAGAACCTGTTAGTTCAATCTCTAATGTTCTGCTCTCTCTCCATTTTCTCATAGTGTCATCTGCTTTGTTCCTGTTTGGCTGTAAAAACATCTGCTTAAACTGGAAGCTCATGAGTCAAATCCTGCAGAGGAATCTATAAAGAGGGAGTAATGTCGGCCCTAGTGGGTTAAAGGCAGTGAGCTTTGTTCTCTAGAGAAGGTTACCGCAAGCCACCCAGTTTGATTCCAAAAGCCTCCACTCTGGGTTCCTAGAGCAAAACCCTTAACCTTCCTGTCCCCTTCTATAGATTATAGAAACAATCTGTTTATTTTTTGGAGGAGTTGTTTCCATGACCAACTTTTTTTTTTAACCACTCCCTCTGAGGCTTTAAATTAGCTGCATTCTCACTGAAAAAGAAAGCCATTGTTCCCGTTTTCTTTGTTTATTGAAAGAACTCCCATGTTTCTGTTTTCATTTTCTTATGTCAGCCCTCCTCTATAATTAGAATCCCTACTCAGTCACTCAGAGTCAATTCAGCACTAACTGTCGCATGCGTCATATGAGGGATTGCTGCAGTCCTTATGTCTATACAGTTGGCTGCATTCCCCCTATAGTTTCCTTTACCAACTGCAGTAATAAATTAATTCAGATATGCTGCTTTAGAACAAAGTGCTTTGATAATCAGGAGGAAGTTACACATTTTGGTCAGTAGATGGCAGTGTTTGGAGCATTATTAACATTTCAAAGTGAGCGCCAAGACTTTATTAAGGCTGCATTAAGAAATGAGACGCAGGAGAAAAGGTTCTCTATACTTTATTGGTCTTCATCTCCGATGAAGCAAAGGTGGGTGAACTGATGAAAGGCCGGAGCATTTTTACATCATCATGAGATCCTATGAAACATTTAGGGTACCAGCGTTGGGCAGTCAGGGGGTTAGCTTAATCTGAAATGCATGGAGCTCCACCTGCCTGCTACTAGTTCGCTCTACTTCTACATCCATGGCCCTAAGATGAAGCAGAACTATTGAAAAAGGTCGCAAGGCGAGACGTGGACTTTTAGCACTTAAAGACGATTACTGTATTGCTTCTTCAAAAAAATAAAATCACTCCCGCTCGCTTTGGTATTGCCTTTATACAGTCAAAATATTCTGCAACCAAACAAAACGTACATCTGCATAAATAGAAAATTCTTCCAGACATTCAGAGTCACGCCGCCACAATCCAGCCGGAACCAAAAGACGCTAATAAAACGCGTTAGCACCATTGCCCCAAGAGCAGGCTAAAGAGGCTAACCGTCTGGACACGCGCCGGTCTACATCCAAAGGCAACAAAAACGCTAAAAAGGCTTGAAAACCCAGTTAAAGACGAGAGAGGAAATAAAAACGCATCTCAAGAGGAAAGTAGGAAGTTCTGCGGAAGACGTCAATCGTCGAGTTAAAGGACGTGTGCTTTGGTTTCGGACACACCGAGAACGAGCTAAAGTCTAAAATAATAAAAGTGCATTTCAGAGGAACCAGATTCTGCGGTCCCGCTCACTCCAAAACCACAAGGCAGCGATGCGTAGGAGAGACAGAGGCATGGAAAGCACAGGAAAGCGATGAGCGACGTCCCATGGCTTATGGAAAACCAGTTTACGCTGGAATTACTAGTTAAAATCGCTAATCCTTTCGCTAAATTTGATTCTAAGGCTAGAAAGAGGTGCGGAAGCGAGTGATGAAGGCTGATTACGCCGCCGCCACCCCCCATTAAAAATGGCGTTTCCTTTCATCGGTTTAAGTTAAGACTGGTCGTGATTGGCCGAGCCGTCCCCTCGCATGTGCTGTACCGTTTAAAGGGGTGTGAAGGGAGGGGGGGGCGGCGGTCTACAGTCCCGGCGGTCATGAGTTGACCTGGATCTTGACTTCGAAGCGTCCCTGGAAGCGGTCCTTCTCATGGTAGTCGATGTTCTCGCCGAACACCTTGCACTCGATGCGCAGCTCCACGTTCCGGGTCAGGTTGGTGAACTGCAGCCCCACCAGCGGCTGCAGGTACTGCGGGTGCAGCCGCTTGCCGTAGTACGGGTAATACTGCAGGGGGAAGCCCTCGCCTATGCCGTAGTACTTGATCTCTCCGATTTTGTCGGCGTCTTCCTCTTTCTAAGATGAAAGGAAATTACAACGATTCAGAGAAAAATAGTTTATCGTTTTTTTTAAAGTAGAAGTAAAGAAAAAGTTGTACCTTGCTGGTGCAGTAGAGAGGGATGACATTAGGCTGGACTTTAGGCTGAGCTTCATCAGGGATGCTTTCATTGGAGGTAGGAGGCTAAACGGACAAAATCGGCTTAGATTGTTAAAGAGGAAGGACCAATCCAGACTCTTATTTTGAAGGAAACACGGGTACCTTCGGACGGAAGTTAACGATCCGGTTGAGCTTCACAACCAGGCACGGTTTGCCCACGCTGAATCCGAAATTGGGATCCTCGAGGCCGGAGCAGGGACCCAGCATAGACCTGGAGAAGCGGCAGGCCTTCCTAGGCACCGGGTCGCTCTCCAAGTCGCCTCGGTTCTTGTACTCTGCAGGCTGATCTGAAGGGGCCAGAAAAGGTCAGGAGGCTTTTTCCTTTTTCAAAGAGAAAGTCAGAGACACAGGTTCGTACCTCCGCAGTCCTCGTACTGCATGTTGTCGGTCTGCCTGGAATCGTCGTATCTGGTAACGAACTCCCTCAGAGACTTGGTGTACGCCAGGTAGGTCTCCAGCTCCCTGACGTTGAACACCACCTCCGTTTTGTCTGCATATGGGGCGTGAGAGAGGCCTGCAGGGAAGATGGGACAGTGAGCAAAGACGTTAGCATTCCTGCTAGCAGGCATTCCTGTTAGCATTCCTCCTAGCAGGAATGCTAACAGGAACAATAGTCTGCTTCATAATCGGATCTGAACGTCACCTGGTCAACAGGGGGCAGCGTGCCAAGGTCAATTATCAGATTCAACGTACATCCATCAAGTTCTTAGAGCCAATGAATGCTAACGCAGTAATGCTAACTGAGCTAACTGCTAACAGAGGCTAAAAGCCAGAATAATTTTAGCTTTATTGAAATGAGAGCCAATCAGAACTTGAAAGAAATGTACAAAATAAATATGCTGGAGATCAGTCAAGCTCTACTTCAACCCATTCTAGAATGCTAGATCTACTCTGAAAAAATAGCTTTAGTTTGTGCTTCTATGATCCAAATGTTAATCTGTAAACGGCTCATTTTACCTTCACTGAACTGCCTGAATAGTTCAATGAAAAAAAAAAAAAAGTTTTTTTTTCCCCTCAAGATTACAGTTTTTATTTGCATTTTGCCCGATTTAAAACAAAAATATATAAAGGGGAAAATAGGAAGGATATGAGGAAGGAAAACTTGAGGCGTATAAGGGAGGATGGACATAAAGGAACAAAGGACTAGAAAAGAGGAAGAAGATACAGAAGATAATGAAGGCAGAGAGAAAGAAATACATTTTAAACAAAAATAAAAGGTTTAGAAATTACTATTTGTTCTATTTCTATGCTCATAAGGACAACAAAAAAACACCTCCAGACTTTCCATCAGTGAATCATTAACAGTAGTAAGTTTTTACTATAATTCAATAATCTATTACCAGAGATTAATAAACTATTGCTAAGACTTATATTTTACCTTAACAGATTAATAATTAAATAATAATTTTAGTCATTTTATTACTATAAAATGAACAATCCATTACTGACATATTAAAAAATGTTGACAGAATAAAAGAATTTAATAAACTATTACTAACAGGGATGAATAATCTCTCACTGACAGTGATTAATAATCTGTTGACAGATAAATAATCCATTAATGACATCACCCAGGTAACCTCAGGTGGAGCAGGCTGCCGTGGTAACGGCACCATGGAGAGGCTGCACTGGGACCAGGTCCACACAGAACGAGCAGCCATGACGGCTAATAATCACATCATCATCATCATCAGTAGAGCTGCTCTCTGGATCTATAGACACCTCGGAGGGGGTTCTACCAGGGGCCACTCTGTCCTGCCAGGTGGGCTTGTGCAGGCTGAGGGTCTGCAGCATGGCCCAGATGGTCCCGATGAAGATCCCCGCCAGGCAGCCGTAGAAGATCAAGTAGAAGAGTCCGATTTTAACTGCAGGGGGGAGAGAAGGAGCAGCTTTGAGTCTCGGGTGAGGATGGGGGAGGAGGGAGGAAGGGGGGAGGGAGGGGGGAGGAAACAGGAATGGCTCAGAAAAATATAAAATGGCCTCGCCGCCGCTGACGCAAGGTCACCGGGTCACAGGTCAGCCGTCCTGGGCGGCCATTTTCCTCAGAAAAAAATGACAGGAAGAAAACAAGAAAAAAGATACATTTCCATAAAAACAAGAAGCTTTTTATTCTTTAATTAAGTTTTGTTTTTCCAGGATGTTAGAAAATACGAACAACTCTTAAATGTTTACTCTATAGATGCGTTGCCATGGCAACCCTTGATCACAGCACCGCGCATGGCAGCTTTCCTCCTCCTGCATCAGCATTTTTTCCCAGGTGACCCCAGAAGGACAGACGCCCCGCCCCTGCAGGAAGGATGAACGGCGGAAGGAAATGAAGCGAACCCCCGGATAGATCCTCTGCAGAACCCCCCTCCATAATCAATGGTTTAGGACACGTTGCCAGGACAACCGCTCACTCCTGAAGAAGCGGCTGTAGCGCGCGTGCGCAAACCCGTGCAGCCGCCGGAGCGCGCGGTGCGCAGAGGAAGGTCACCGGGAGGTGACCGCCGGTTCCGGTCCCGGTCCCACCTCATCATCATCATCATCATCATCATTAACGGGAGCGCGAGCCGGACCGCAGGTGTGCGGACCAGGAGGGGCCCGCGGTCACCTTCAGTCACCTTGGACCGTTGATGCAGTTTTAACCCTTTAGCTGCCGCTTCACTTCATTACTGGATCTAGACTTTATTTCTAATCCTGCAGGTAATTAACTCAACCTGCACAAACAAACCTAATTAAAAACTTTAATTAAGCGCGTTTAAAATGCAGCCATGCAGAGAATCAATGGGGGACATTTTAGCTCCACACCTGGAGGAGGTAGAGAAAGATGTACTCACACCAGCTGCCTCCTGTCCGCCCCAGCAGCTCCTTCTTCTCTGAGTTCCACAGGAACTGCTTCCATCCGCCATCACTTTTATTAGAGGACATCTTTAATGTCTTCCTGGTTGCTCTGATGGATTCCCTCCTGATGCCTCCCTGCCTCTAAAACTCCCAGCAGAGGTGCCAAGGTAGCGCCGGGCGCCCCTTTATAAGCCGCCCTCCTTAGCCCCGCCCACCAAACGCCACACACTTACCTTAGTGGTGCGCAGGGGGGACCAATTACCGCGCGGGGGACGCAGTGCGTAGCTCTGACGTCAGCCCGCGATTCATAGACCTATAGAGTGTGCATTAAAGGTCATGGATTTTCAAACATTTCCCCCCTAAAAGATACTTTCTTTGGGTTAATAAATATATATGTTATAAGAAAAAAAGATATTTTCTGAAAACTGGTTTAGGCCCCCCACCTCTACCTGCTCCACCTGATGTAGGTAGACTCTGTTTCCAACCCAATCTCCTAAAGATAACAACATATTCGCTCTTTATTCCAAGCAGACTGCATCTCAGTTCCCTGCATAATTTCAGTCTAATCTGGACTAGTCTGAGAAGTATGCTGGAACAAAGCGTGGTCTCTACCCAATAAATATTTACTAGTAAACAAGTTTAAAGAGCTTTCTATGGAAGACAATTAGTGCCACTGGAAAAAAAAGAGTTAACTGATTTTTAAATTTTTTTTCAGTATAATATTAGAAAAAGCCAGAATATAGACTTTAATCTCAGAATTCTGATTTTTTTTCTCAGATTTCTGACTTTTTTCCTAGAAATCGGATTTTAGTTTCAGAATTCTGACTTTTATCCCATATTATACTGGAATAAAATGTAAAAATCAGTTAACTTTTTTTTTTTTCAGTGGACCTAATCGTCTTCTGTAGGTTTCCTCTAAGAACATTCCCCATTGTTACCCAGTAAAGTCCTTATTGATTAAATATATCAGATATAAAAAGGACATGATGCCACCTGCACTTCCTGCTGCTGTTTTGATCCTGTGAGTAAACCAGGCACCTATGGCAAGCTATTTGTCACTTCATTCTGGACAACATTAACGACACATTTTAACTTTATTTTAAGGATGTTTTTGTGGAATTACATAATATAGAAAATAACTTTCTGACCATTTCTTTTTATGGAATCTTCTGCTTCTGTTGGCCACATATGTAAAATTGACCCTCATTTATCTCCTTTTTAAAGGAAGCAACAATTTATTTTTCTGCATTATCCTCTTTCAATAACAAAAAGGCTGTTAAACTTTATCTCTCTTAATTAAAAATATTTATGTAATCCCTTTATTTGCATACCTCTATGTCTACAGCTTTACTTTTAATCACTTTTACTATTTTTACGTTTATTCAGTTATTTTTTATTTATTATCACTAATTTTGTTCAAGCCCCTGGCCATTTTTCACTGGAAATTGTACATATTTTTTTTGTATTACAAAAATCTCTAATAAAGGCAAAAAAATAAAATAAAAGTATACTACTAATAATAATAGAAGACGGAGCATGTAGACGCAAATGCTTGGTGATGTCATTCGTAGATGTGTTAACTACTTAACATTTTACATTTGGTCCAACTTTGGCACACAGTGCAAAAAAAATCTAGAAATGAGCAAAAATGTCTTAAATGTATTTGAATTTAATTTCAGTGGGTAAATAAGACGACCTGCCAATGGAATGAGTATTTTTGGCCTTAAAATATAATATAGGTAATAGTGCACTTGAAATAAGACAATACAGATGTGTTTTTTCTTACTTAAAATGTAAAAAATGCACTTATTGTAAGAAAAAAAATACATTTGTGCACAAGCTATAAAAGTGTGGTTGTTAAGGGGTTAAAGCTGATGACTTTAAAGCTCCTCCATCCTCCTTCTGTTGGAGATAAATGACTTCATTTTGGCTAGATGGGGCAAACAGCCTGATTACAGCCCTCTAACCTGCAATTGTGTACCATGGTGGTTCTCCTTAAACAATAATTACAGAGCAAACAATGAGATCTGATCCTAAAGCTGCTCACCTTGTCTTCTACCTGTACGGAAAGCTCATTGCTGTCATTATCACAGACTAGGCCTTAAATGGAGTACATGACTCAAGGGTTGGGGAAGCATAGCATCACATGCCCAGAACATGCCCAGCTGAACATCCCCAGCCACCCCACAAGCTACCCCACGGCCACCCCACTGGCCACCCCAAAGCTACCCCACTGGCCACCCCACTAGCTACCCCACTGGCCACCCCACTAGCTACCCCACTGGCCACCCCACTAGCTACCCCACTGGCCACCCCACTAGCTACCCCACTGGCCACCCCACTTGCTCCCCCACTGGCCTTCCCTGGCCACCCCACTAGCCCACACTTGCCACCCCCCCACCAGCCCCACTGGCCACCCCACTGCTACCCCACTGGCCACCCTAACTAGCCACCCACTGGCCACCCCACTAGCTACCCCACTGGCCACCCAGCCTCCCACTGGCCACCACTAGCTACAGCACTGGCCACGACCTAGCTACCTCCCACTGGCCACCCCACTAGCTACCCCACTGGCCACCCCACTAGCTACCCCACTGGCCACCCCACTAGGCTACCCCACTGGCCACCCCACTAGCTACCCCACTGGCCACCCCACTAGCTACCCCACTGGCCACCCCACTTGCTCCCCACTGGCCTTCCCTGGCCACCCCACTAGCTACCCCACCGGCCACCCCACTGGCCACCCCACTGGCTACCCCACCGGCCACCCCACTAGCTACCCCACTGGCCACCCCACTGGGCTCCCGTGGCCACCTCACTGGCTACCCCACTGGCCACCCCACTAGCTACCCCACTGGCCACCCCACTGGCCACCCCACTGGCTACCCCACTGGGCTCCCCTGGCCACCCCACTGGCCACCCCACTGGCTACCCCACGGGCCTCCCCTGGCCACCCCACTGGCTACCCGACTGGCCACCCCACTGGCTATCCCACAGGCCACCCCACTAGCTACCCCACTGGCCAACCCATTGAGGACCCCATGGGCCTCCCCTGGCCACCCCATTGGCCACCCCACTAGCTACCCCACTGGCCACCCCACTGGGCTCCCCTGGCCACCCCACTGGCTACCCCACTGGCCACCCCACTAGCTACCCCACTGGCCAACCCATTGAGGACCCCATGGGCCTCCCCTGGCCACCCCACTGGCCAGTGTAAATTGTAGTAGAATCAGTTTAGCATTTTATTCCCATTATGCACAGCCAGCAACATAATAATAAAAATCACAAAATACACCAAGATATGATACAAACCCTGAAATTATGTCTTTTAGTTTCAGTGTCCACCCCAATATTTTTAGTGGCCCCATCTGGCGCTCCCTTTGAAACATTTCTGAAGGCGCCACTGCCCAGTCCTGGGTTAAATTCCCAGTTTTGCCCTGTAGTTATTGTTATCTGAGTTAAACCATGTGGGTGTCTTACGTTTGTTTAGATGTAAACATGTGTGTGTAAGAGTGAATGGATTTCACACATGCTGGTTTTACCTTTAAATATCACCTGAAGGACGACCAAGGTCGGATTTCTAACGCTGGCCTTTACTCACCTGAACAACTTTGTTCCACTTGATTGTTTTAGAATCTGATTTATTTACTTTAGAGGCATTTTCTCATCTGAAACATGTAACTGCTGTGTGGATATGTTTGTTAAAGGTCACCATTACACTTTATTATGGCTTCCTGGTGATGTTGAGGATTTAGTTTGCTTAAAGGAGCCATTGTGTGATAGACATCTGAAGACAATCCTTCAGGGGTTACAATCTGTTACATTAAAATATATATTTAACAAATTAAATATTTAGCTAGTGTGGTGCTAACTAAATATTTAATTTGCAAACCAAATATTAAGTTTGGAACTAACTATTAGTTTAACAAACTAAATATTTAACTAGCATCAAGCTAAAAATTGGTTTAACAAACTAGCATTTTATTTAGCTTGGTGCCAACTAAATATTTGATTTGCAAACTAAATATTTAGCTTGAAGCTAAGTATTTAGTTAACAAATGAAACATTTTCAAACTAAATATTCAGCTAGCACCAAGCTAGCTAAATATTTAGTTTGCAAATATAAATTAAAATTAATTTAATTTAAATTTAGAGCTTATTATTTATTTAACAAACTATTTAATTTGAAAACTAAATATTTAGCAAGCACCAAGATAGCTAAAAATTTACCCTGCAAACTGTATTTATACAACAAACTAAGTATTTAGTTTGGGAAATAAATATTTAGTTAAAATACTTAATATATAGTTTGAGAAATAAATATTTAGCTTGCTGAAATTTTATTTTAACTGACAATCTGAATATTGAATTAGGAACTTTGATTTTTATAGATGAATGAAAAAAGGACTTGGAAGAACTAACTTCCTTATTTTTCTCTTTTAGCACGCTAAATATCAATAAATATTGCGTTTTTTTTCCAAAAAGCGTTTCTCTGCTCATCCAAAAGACTTTTTCAGTTCTAACGGATGATGGGGAGAACTGAGATTAATATTCTGTACATCAAGAAAATTTCACGTCCACTGCCTAAACTGAACTATTCAAGCTTGACCATGAGCTACATGACTGAGAATCTCCACAGATAGCTAGCTTACACAACAGGCTACAGCTATTAGCCTAGCTGTCTGGACTGCTACTGAACACTAGACTTAGCTCATGGGAGAGTCAGCTTTTCAGAAGACAACCCAAACCCATATTCTTGATTTTGCACTAAAGCTACTGTGACTGTACATAAAATAGGAATACCAGCATGCTGCTGCCATGGTTTGCTAGATTTTCAGATGTAAGCTAAAGCCTCAATCCTACTGAAATTAGTGGGCTAAGCCCTGTTTTTCAAACCCACTAACAATCGTTATTTGGCTCCCTTCCCACTGGCAAAAAAAAACTGTGTGGTCTGTCCCTTCGCTGCTTTGTGTCTAATGACACCATCAAGCTGGGTTAGCGTTGATGATGTCACCAGTAGGACAGAAATCAGGGAAGTAAACAATGGAGAGCAACATGGTAGGAAGGCAGGGCGTAGATTTATAGTTTCTCTCTATTGTCTGTCTGGATCCCTGTCACCAGAGCTGCTCCATATTTATCAAATGTAAACAGATTTGTTTCTGCTTGTTAAATCAGAAGCTAATGGCGCGGTGTGTTGACGTCCGTATGTTGCGTTCAATGGTAGCATGCCGAACAGAGCCAAAGAGATTTAAAAACGGGTCAATGAGCTGTTCCCATGGCAACTAAAAGTCCATTGGTCCCAGTTTTAAACTGGTTTCCACACAGTGAGGATGGGGTATAAGTTGACTGCTAGGCCCACTTGCAAACGGTGTTTCTTTAAAATGTATTTTAAGCTAATACTTTAAGCCGCTTTCTTATACAACATTATATGAAAATATAAGGAATTCAGTCAAATTATCAGAGAGTAGATAACTTTGACTCTCCACCATTCTGGATCAACCTCATGTCCAATCCCCAGAACCTTAAACATGCAACATTCCTGTTGAGATAGTTAGCATAAACAGCATGTCTAGCCATTTGTTATGTTCAGTTAAAAGGTTATGTGTTAAGATACAAACTTTTTATATGCTTGAATCAACCCCAGAGCCAAATCTGCTTTATCCACAGTGGCACTAATCCCACAGAAGAAGGAGCCATTAGACCAGGCGTGCCTCAGACATATAGGTCCCTTCTCTGATGGAGGCCATGGTCAGTTTGCACAGGAAAAAGTGCGAGGATCGCAAACATTTATTGTTTTCCAAAAAGCCTCACATAAACTTATTGTCTAATATTAATAACTCATGTATCTTCACAGAAACAAAACGCCAGGAACTAAATAAAAACACTATTTATGAAACGAATAACAACCAAATGACCAACTGAAAGTTAATGTTCAACGCACTTTTTCAATGGAAATGTCTCAATAACATTGGTTAAAGGAAAATTCCGGTCATATTCAGAATTCAAACTTCTGAAAGTCCTTTAAATATGAAATTATTACATAATGTTCAAAAAATGATTAGTGATTTTATTTAAGAGTCATTTTCATGTGAATGTGCTTTACTGGAGGCATCCATGTTTGTCAAAGAACACTACTGCCACCTACTGGTTTGTGACGTCACGGTGCGGTATCGGCTGTTGATCAAGTCCCAGTGCTGTATCTGGTGTTTGTCACAACGCGCTATTATCCAAGTCATCTTGAAAACATTCTTCTTCCAAATGTTGGCTACATATTACGGGTTTTTTATCTGGCCAGAAGTTCGATGGCAAATCCTCCCTCTTCAAGTTGGCGATCCAACGACCAACCCGTCCGTGGAGGATCAGGAATCAGAAAGGTGGAATAACTCTTTTTTTTCACTTTTCCCCGATGTATTCCAGCATCCAGCTGCCATGCACGTGGGCATTGTCAGTTTCACTATAGCTCTGGTGAATTTCAATGGTGAAGTCCTCTGGAAATCTTCAATAATTGTTGTTGATTGCAGATGTGTCTTGTAGTTCCCATTGATTTAGCTTGTAAAGCGGGGAGAATGGCGCTAGGCTTACCGCACCGTGACGTCACTGCTGGAAGATGGCAGGAGGGAGGGGCTACTATATTTGGGCTAAAATGGCCGCTCCCAGACTCAGTGATCTCCATGAAAGTTATTTTTTTAAATTTATTTTTTACCAATCAACGCTAAATTCATTAATTCACAGCAAGCGTGGCTAGTTTTTGATGTAAATAATGATCCATATGGTTATTCTTTGCTGACCGGACTTTTCCTTTAACGAGTTCTTCTGCATAGTCTTTAAGGAGACTTGTAGACGCTCCTGTTTGCAGCTCTCTCTCTTCAGCAAGGCTGAGAAACCAAACGTAGCGTTGCGGCACCTTCACAGCACAATACATTATATTAGTGGAGATTAACTGTATCCCTGTGGATTTAATCGTGATTATATGTGTTTATATACAGAATGACTCATACTTGTCAGAACAGAGAGTTTACCTTTGTATGTACTGTTCCTCAGTGGGAGCTGAAGGCCTGCATCTGAATGTTAGTCCATCTCAAACACTGATGTGGATGTTCATCTGTCAGGAGTTTCATGTGTTAACAAACAGATATAAGTGTGGACATGTTCAATGCATGTTTTCATTATGTTAGGGTAAAAAATAAATTAGATTGTCGAGCTTAGATGTGTCTTTTAGAACATCACAGCTAACATCACTGCTAACGCAAAATGAAAGCAATGCTGGGCTTCACCCATGTTTGCAGCAAACGTGTTCTGGAAAAGACATAGTACACGTAGTTGGGGAATTTGTGCGTCAAACTCCAACTTCAGCATTTCCAGCACTTCCACACACGTTTTCAGCCGGGAACGGGACATTTTGTGTTCTCCGCAGAGAGGTTTTGGGTGGCAGGAAGTTGTGCCTTTTCACACATTCAAGAAACATGGCTAGATTTTCGTCAAATGTTTTTATCTGAGAATGCATGTAGTAAATGAGTTTCCCTTTGCCTTGTAGCTGCAAGTTAAGGCTGTTCAGCAATTCTGTCATCTGTGTTGCAAAGCCAGGTGCCATTTCCATTCTGGGTGGATCAGCTCAAAAGTAAAAATGCGTTAATTTCAGGTAGCGGCATGTCTATGTTTAAGTCCGTTGATCTGAGGAAGTTTATGTATGACACCAGTGGCTATGACTTCAAAGTAGACATATACCAAAAACCAATCAAATGTATACTATGGTATACCAGGTATACCCTGTTCAATATTTTTGTATTATCTTTGTACTCAGCTACAGCTTAGACTGTATGACGAAACTATTGGTTTATTGTGGTGAATGACCAAAAAGCAATGTTTGTTCATTTTCATAATATTTCATTGCATTTATTTATGGTTACTTTTGTCAAAGGGAACAAGTTGACCATAGCTTGACCATTGTGGAGTTTTCTGCCATTAACATGGGGAGTAAATGGAAAAGTGAAACTTACCTGAAGACACAGGTGATTGGGAAGGGGGGTGTAGCCCCAAAAATTTCCGCAATTCAAAGAAAGTTTCCCGTGAACTATATCGCTCTCAATCAAGAATTTATCGATGTTACATTTTGGTTTGAATGATCTTCATCAGATGTGTGAGAAAATGGTAAGTGGAAGCTAAAAAAGCCCTGCGAGGTTGTTTTAAAGTGGTAGGGAAATCATTTTTAAATGTCAAATCATTTGGAAGCTAGAACATGTATATAAATGTTCTCTTTACCATATTGGCCCAAAATTTAGAAAATTTCTATTTAAAAATTCCTGTCTTATAAATGTTCGTGTGGGTTTTTTTTCCTGTTATCTTCTGCAGGCCAGTTAGTTCTATCAGCCTGAACACCTAAATTCGCCAATCATATATCAACGGTCATCTGTCAATCAATTTTTTTCGGGTCATAGCATCTTGATCCATATGTCGAAGCCAATATAAGCAATGGTTGCTGAAATAAGAATCCCTTCCTTTCCCATTGAGTTCCGGCCCCAGTGTTCACGGGATGGACGCCTGTGTCTTCGCAGGCGAGCTAACAGAACTGGCAGCGCTAGGCAAGTGCGGGGCTCAAACATGTAATGGCCAAGCCTTCTACACCAAACCAAGCTTCTGCCGCCTGAAGCCCTTCTTCCACAACATCTTCGCCCCCGCCCTCCCCTTCTAAATAAAAATGGATGACGGAGGAGATTCATCCACCTAACTCCTACACTAAACTCTCCTCCCTCTGTGCATGTTTCCGGCTGTCCATACAAGCCTCTTTGACAGTGTCGCAAGAAAGTCATCAATTTAGTGTTATTTGGTACCAATGGGGATTTCCCATTGGTTACCTACTAGCACTAAGATGCTAAACTGGTTAGCAAGATGCTTCCAACAAACCGCCACAACCAAACTTTTCTTCTTGTAACCTTCCTCGCCTACAACAATCCGCTTGATAAATCTTGATCAATCAGATTCCCTTTATTAACTCGTGTGAAGTCGGAATTGCCTTCTGTAACTCAGTTATGTCAAAAAGTACACATTTTGTTACTTAATTAGAAGTATATATAATACTATTCATATTATACATTGAATTTGTTTTTTGAAGTAGGAAACAACAATAGTTTGGTATACAGACAATTTCCTGATTCAATATTTTTGATCCCAATAAACAACATGAAATCATAATTCAAACATCTATATTTTCCAAATGAATCACTAAAACAGATCAGATTCTCATAAGGCCCTTACAAATGAAGCTCCACACATAATTATACATGGGTGGAGATTAAATAAATGTTTTTTCTACATAATATATTTCTACATAATTGAGCAGTGATTATCTCTAATAACATATAGAGGACCCCTAGATGACAACAGAGACAAACTCTCCCTATTAATCCTAAAAAATTTAATTATAAAAGAGCCTGCATTTGCATGTTCCTATTTTGTACATCCTATTATATTGCCATAAATAAATTTTTAGCTGTATTTTTTGTTGTCAGGTTTTGCTAATATGCTCTTCATGCATGAGTTTTAATAAACTCAGTCAGACCTTTTTACCAAGTGTTTTTTATACATCCTTAGGAATGTTTAGGAATGAAGTTTCTACCTTTTATTTTATAAAAGAAATATTTATCAGTCTCTCTCCAAAATTTAAAAGTGCCTATATATACTAATAAAAACAATTTCAAACAACTGTACATTGTAGTGAAAGTACGGAAGAGGATTAGGCCACTGAAAAAAAAAGTTAACTGGATTTTTAAATGCTGATTTTAATCTCAGAATTCTGACTTTTTCTCAGAATTCTGATTCTAATCTCAGAATTCTGACTTTAATCACAGAATTCTGACTTTAATCACAGAATTCTGACTTTAATCTCAGAATT
>JAGKQL010000057.1:2575122-2596369 GCA_018398635.1 Cyprinodon brontotheroides
TCTCTAGATTTGGCGCTAGGAGCTTTTTAGAAATCAAAGTGCTAGAGTATGGAGGACCAATCCTGCCATACTTCAAAATACATACAGAACTAAATGGACTTAAAAATTAATCATATAAAATTACTTGAAAAAGTAGGTGATAATATTAATTTGTGTGATTGGACCAATTATTCATCTAAAAATATATATTTTAACTTCCGCCTTTATTTTTACTTTTCTTCTTGCATTTACAGTTTTACAAAATAAAAGACTTAAGGAAAATGTATATTAAAAATAAGTGTGTTAAGTGTGTTAATATGTGTTAAAAATAATTCAGCGTAAATACAAGAAGAAACATAAAAAATAAAAATGGAAGTTAAAGTATGTATTTTTAGATGACTATTGATTTATTGTTGAAGAGACATCTTATTTTTATTTTTATTGTCACATTAAATGGCACACAAATTCATATTATTAGCTACTGTTTCAAGCAATTTTATATTATTAAGTCCTTCATTTCTTTCTATATGTATTTTTATTATGGCAGGATTGGTCCTCCATATATTTGATCAATTGTTGAAGAAATATCTTATTTTTATTATTTTTAAACCACACCCACTACATTTTTTGAAAAAACTGGAAAGTACATATATAAGCCACACCGGACTATAAGTTGCTCATATCTACTGAACTGTTTCCCACCAAACCTGTAGGGGGAGCTCTACATATAGCCCCTGGAGAAGGGATGAAGACGAATAGTAGCTCCCGTTAGCTTGTTAGCTCGCAAGATGGAGCTTCATCAGCTCTTTATTTCAGCTCTGCAGGAGTTGAACCCAGTCTCTTCACTGGCTCGGCAGCTTTAATGCAGCAAATAAATGTCAAAATCAGTGAATTCAGGACATTTGTTCTCCGTCTCGCCTGCTGCTAGCATATTCTTGTCCTAAATGAACATTAGCTCCATATTCTTTCATTTCCAACTTTGACTTCCCCCTCTAGCGAAAATATTCACAGAAAAAAAAAAAAAAAAGAAAATATCCACAGAAAAGAGGCAGATTCTTATAAGGCGCATGGTTCAAAGTGTGGGAAAAACGTAGTGCTGAGGAAGCCCCATCTAAGACTTAGACAAATTTTGTTTTGTACAGCTTTCATGACATTTCCATTTTTTAAAGTGCAGCAATGATCAAATATAAACAGTGTGGGAGAAAAAATTTGTGCAAAAATGAATTGATATGGAAGTTCAAAGAATTCCTCATCTCTCCTCATCCTCCGCAGAAAGTCCAAGCGCTTCTGGGCCCTTTTGACCAGTGAGGAGGAATTCTGCGTTAGTCTGCAAGCGCTAATAGCCCTGTGCGGTTACGCCCTGTGCGCCTAATAGCCCGGTGAGGCTAATAGCCCTGTGCGGTTATAGTCGGTGCGGCCAGCTAATAGCCTATGCGGTTTATAGTCAGTGCGACTAATGGCCGATTAGCGACTAATAGCCGACATAGTCGGTCGCGACTGTAGCCCTGTCGGTTTATAGTCGGTCGCGACCAATAGGCCGGTCTTGTGAATAGCCCGGTGCGGCTTATAGTCGATGCGTATGGCCGGTGCGCTTGTAGCCGGTCGCGACTTATAGTCGGTCGCGGCTTATAGTCGGTGCAGCGAATATTTAATCTTTGTCTCCTTCCACAGCACTTTGGGGTTCAGAATACGGATTTAAAAGCAGCAAAATAACGCAGCATCCAATGTTAGTTTCATTCCATGGCGGCCAATATCGACTCTACTGAAATGTTAAGGTGGAACGTATCTTAAATTGAATCTAAAAAGAAAAAGAAAGGCTTTGAAATTGACAGAATATGATTTCTATCAAACCAAATCAGCATTTACCTGATAATGCAGACTAAATGAGAGATGAAAGTTGAAATTTAGTCTCTGGCTCTGATGAAACCTGAGAATGGAAGATTGTTGGTAGAGAACCATCGTTGTTTTTCAAACCATGTCTGTGCCCTGATATTGCTTGGCTCTGACCAATGAGGAGCCACTGACAGTGACGAAGGCGACAGCAAGTTGGTGGGGGAGTGTAGACAAACAGCCTGTCGGTAAAACGGCGAATACGCCCTTCTACAAATTAATGATGAAGTAGATCCTCTTTCCTGCTCAATAACGCTTTCAAATCCAAAACCCAAAGTCAATCCTTTCTAACCTGATTCCAAAGCTGAGTCAAAATGCACCATCAGAGCCAGCGTCTGCCCCGCCACCTTATGCTGTGCGAGACGCTGCAGTTGCGGACGGGCTGCTGTTAGCTCCATATAGTGGGCGCTTTTAAAAGTATAATATTACTCCTCAAATGATCATAAAAAAGCGTATCCTTATTGAACAAACAGCAACAGAAAGAGAACTTTTAACTTCATGTGAGCGCTACATTGAAAGCTGCTGCTGCTCCAGTGTGCGCTACTGTTTCTCCTGCGTAGTGCAGCTTTGTCGTCACAGCTCTAAAAACCCCCGCCCACTTTGCATCCAGACATTCAAAAAACACATCTCTGCGTTGTGATTGGCCTTACCAGTTCTAGGGCCTGGGGCGGTGACCAGGCTAGACCAACTCACAGGCAAAAGTTATTTTGACCACTGGTGGTTGGGCTAGATTTGGCTAAATCAGTTGTAATTTGTTTACATGTTTTTCAGTTAAAACCTAAAATCAGTGAATAATCAGCCATCATTGGGATCGATTTGATCTGTTTTTCAGGACATAATATTTCCAATTTACCAATTAAAATCTTTTGTGAAATCTCAGATAACTGAATTTCTCTTCTTTATATGTTTGGACACAAATCTGAGGCTCCTTTAAATTGAAATATTCACCTAAGTCAGATGAACTTTATCCACGTATTAAAATCCACATTCAACGATTAACTGGTTTTAAATCAGGGATCTAAAACATCATTGCTTAAAACAACCAGTTCAGTTGTAAAATATCATCAAAAAGCCCGTATTTAGCATCTCTATATGAACTGCTAGACTTCAGACGTAAATAAGAAAAGGACCCGCTTGAATAAAGGTATTTTTACCACTTTGACCTCTCTGTGACTCTACTGGAGTCTACAATCATCTCCTTTGTTTAGTTTACTCTCAGGATCAGATGGTTGTTTCCACACTAGGCCACAAATTGGTTCCAGGCTCCCCGCACCTTACCGCTCCTTTACCGTCCAATGGGACTCTGTCTCCTACTGAAGTGTAAAATGTCCACTTTAATGCAGATGGTTGCTGATTTCTGCATCCGTGGGGATTGTGTGAAAATTCAACAGATAAATGATCCTCACCATTCTGTCTCCTTTGTCCAGGTGAGGGACGGTTTGTCCAAGACAAACAGATCATTCTATTCTATTCAGTTTATTTCTATAGCTCCAATTCACATCATGTCATCTCAGGTCACCTTCCAGTTCACCAGATCATCCAGTCAGATTGATTCAAAGTTTTTCTATCTAAAAGGAAAACCAGCTGATTGCATCGACTCCGTGACTCTTCAGCAATCCCTCACACTAAGCATGCTTATAGCGCGACAGTGGAGAGGAAAAAGCTCCCCTTTGAACAGGAAGAAACCTCCCAGCAGATCATCTGGTCTGGTCCTTCTTAGAGATTAAAATCTGCCCCGTTTGTTCAATTTAAAGATGTTTAGATGATTTAAACTTCCTCCTTTTCTCTCTGCTCTGTTCGCCCGCTCTACAGCCGTGGTGTTTACTCTGATATTTTCATGCATGATGATGTGTTTTTGAATGTTGATGAATGTTTTTCTTCAGAGTGAGAGATGCACAACAAAGTTTACTTATTTTAATTTATTTTGAGAAATGTATTTATTAAAATTTCCAACTTCAACAACAACATACATCAAAAATCCTTATTTAAAATAAAAAAAACAGAAACAAAACAACATTGAAAAAAGAAAAAATATCTATAACATAAAATCAGAAAGTTGAAATATATACCTTTTGCATCTTGTACATCTTGCTGGTGTTCCACACTGCAAAAATTAACTAAAAATTGGTGAAAATTTCTTAAAATAAGTACATTTACCCCTACATTTTTGTAGGTAAATAAAACAATCTGCCAATGGAATGAGTATTTTTATCCCTAAAATAAGATAATTAAATATTAAGCACTTGAAATAGATGACTGCACGTTCATTTTTCTTTTATTTTAAATTAAAATAGTTTTGTTCTACTGTTCAACGTGTCTCAGCTTACCTGCACAATTCAAGAAAATTGCACATATTTTAAGGAAAATTAACTAACTAAGATACCAGTTTTTTGCAGTGCAAGAAATCTATAAATTGTTCTCGGACTTTGTAGCTTCCTTTATGTGAGAGTGTTAGAGTGCTGCGTCATAAAGTCCCGCCTCCCGTGCTGTCATTGGTCCAAACGGTTCTGGCCGGAGTCAACGCAGCGGTGCTTATATACTGATTTATCGAGACCAGGCTAAAGGGCACAGTTATCCTCTCTCAACAATGTGTCAGCAGTTAGTTTCTTTTAACACAGGTATGATGCAGACATTTTTTGTTGATTTATTCCCCAATATTAAAGCGTGGTCTGGACTATATTATTCCACACCACAGCGCAGCAACTCAGGAAATCAGCTCGGGGTCTAGATATGGCTGAGGAAGTGTGGTGGCAAGTTGTGATGCGACAACGGAGGGGACAGGAGCCCAAAAGAGCGAGTCTCCGGCGTTTCGCAGCACCTAAGCTCTTCGTTAGCTGGTCCATCTTTGCCAGTTGTTTCCCACAAATGACGGTCATACAAAGGCAGAACTAAACCTGTAAGGTACCAAACAGGAAGCAAATATGCATAGTGTGAAACGGATGTAGATTTGACGAAATAGGGGTAGACTGTCTCGCGGTACTGGTTCTGCGATCACTTACAATTTTGGAGATGTGCGCAGCAGTGTCTACAGAAGGGGAGGGGAAGTCTCATTCAACTTATTCGCTGACAATCTGACCGTCTCAAAGTGTACAGGAGAGTTTTAAGAAGGGAAGCCCACATGGAGCATTGATACACTGCTGAATATTAAACACAAAGTATCTCAGACATAGCTTGAACTCTAGCCATAGGAAGTTTCCAATGTTCCAGGAATGACGCGATTGGAGCGCATGCTTCACATATGGAAGTAAAACAATCTTCTTATTTTGTAAACCGAATTTTAAACACAGTTTTTTTTTGTTTTTTTTTTACAATTTGACTTCCTTAAATAAAAAAAATTTGCCTGCAAAAAATTCACCTGCAAAAAAGGCAGGCGGATAGAAGCTCCACCTTTTTGATGACCCGACATCCGATTCACGTGACTTGTCGTCGAAATGTCGAGCGAGCAACAGCTGACTGACAAATGAGAAGCGGGAAATGTCCTCCAGACATGTTGAAAAAAGTTTAGGATTTTTTTTTGTTTTGCAGATCATCAGCAATCCACCACCGTACTTGTTCACTTAGCATTGCACTGTTTCTGCTGCTTTTTGTGTTTGGTTTTTACTGTTGTTGTTTTCTGCTTTTCTGAGGGATTGCTGATGTGATGACTGTCGTAAAAGACCTGTGGATGCTTCAGAGCAACAAACTGGCGAATCAGTGGAAGTGAATGACAGAAGTTAGGTTCTGCATGAGACAAAGTTTCAGTTTAAAAAAAATTATGTTTTAACAAAAGAAAACAATATTCTAAGTGGAGTGACTGCTGAGGTGAGAACACCATGTTGTCTGTGGAGAGTTTTCTCCCACACTTTTTTTTCTTCCACTCAACTTTCCAGCTCTCTTATTAGCTATGTAGAGTTTTTGTTGGGGTTTATGGAGTTTTCCTTCTCTGGTGCTGCTAGATGATATCCAATCAGGCAGATCATGACATTGTGATCCAGTGAAGGTGGGAACTAGATATGGAGTCTAGCATTTCACTTGTTCCTGGACTCCATTACTGCTAGACTTTCATGACAAGAAGTGGGATGACTGGATTGAAGGGAATCTAATCCGAATAAACGACAGAAATGTCTGAAGACAGTTAGTCTTATCAGGCAGTTTGAAAGAAGTGGCGCCATGTTTACGTTCTGGCTGTTCGAACCTGACAGGCGCTCAGCAGCTGGAGGTTTGCTAGCAGCTGGTATCACTGTGTAACAAACGCTCTCCCTATTAAACTTTAATTGTTTTTCCCTTGTGTCGTTGTCTGTCTCAGAGACATCAGAAAACCTGACTGCTCACCGGCTCAGTCCTATTAGTAAAGCCCTGGTTATAAATTAAACCTAAGCAGCTACTGCTCAGCATAGTGCAAAGTTTATCCCTGAGTGTTCAAGAAATCCAACAATTTGACGGTTCATATTTGAGCCAGACGTATGAGCTGCAATCCAGACTTAGCTTTTTGCGTAAAAAAGGCACTTTTTCAGTCTTACCCAGATGACTTTGACACAAAAAGTAACATTTCTATTGATAACTGACAGCAGAGTTCAGCCAAGCAACACCTGTGATTTCCTATACTAGAATTTATTGATAGCAAAGTCTGATTCCACAGTAATAGCAGAGTATTTATTCACCTAATTTCAGTACTTTTATAGCCCCAATTTTATAACACCAAAGCTCCTAAAGCTTGTCAGCACACTCAAATTGGTTAAAAGTTTGAAATACTGCAGAATCAGAGAATAGAAATAGTCCCCATGTCCTCCGGCAGCCAAAGCTTATAGCAGCATAAATGTAGAAAACAGCTCAGGATAACCTGAGGTATAAGAAAGGTAGAACCTGCCTGCCTGTCTCTCTGTCTGTCTGTCTGTCTGTCTGTCTGTCTGTCTGTCTGTCTATCTATCTATCCTGTAGTTATGCTCCAGCTGGTAGAAACTGTAGGAAAGTTGTGGGTTCTACTGCCATAGTGGGGGTCAATGAATGTGTGAACATGTTCTATATGACTTTTTCTATCTCTGAGTAAATTCTAACATGATCAGCAGCTTAGAAAATACAGTCTCTTTTTATAGAGACCAACCTTCATTGAACCAGAATCTGGAGGACAAGAGGAAGAGACAAAGGCGCCACTGTTGTGGGCAACTGTGGCGTCAGATGTAGGAATTTGCCCTGCAATCAAAGGGTCGTCGGTTCGAGACCCAGTGTCGTTGTGTCCTTGGGCATGACACTTCACCTGCATTACCTGTTTATGGTGGTAAGATGGCCCGGGGCACTACTGTACAGCAGCCTTGTTTCTGCCAGTGAGGCTCAGTGCAGCTGTGCCTATGATGTACTTCGCCACCATTTGTGTGTGTAAATTAGTCAAGTCTCCTGACCTGAAAATTTGCTATTTAGGTAGGTTGTATAAGCCGTTCACCAATAATACTTTCAGACCCTGGTGTACTTTCAATACAAAGGCGTAGCAGCTAAGCTAAAGAAAATATTGGAGTTTCAATGTTAACTGAGATAAATATTTGATTGAATTATGAATGTGATGAGAAAAGCTTATTTTAACCTCCATCATTAATCCATCTGCAAGATTTAGATCCATTTTCTTTTTATGTCTTAACAATTAAAATGCAATAATTCTGCTAGTTTCATTTGCATCTCTCTGAGATTTAATACTCCAGTCTTTACATATAGAGAAGGATTGAAAGGTAAGAACATTTCTACTGTGGCTCTATAGACCAGTTTATGGGATATTACTTGTACTGGAAAACCAGATCTCCCACCTGAGCTGTGGATCCCTGCAGCTCCTCCAGAGATTCTGTGGACTGCTTCTCTGACGATCCAATCCAACTGAGCTTTATGTTCTTATAGGATTCTCTTGTCATATAAACTCCTGGTACAAACCATGACAGTCATTGGTTGTTGATTCAGGTCTGGTTCCTGTTTCTCTTTGAGACAGCTATTGTCCCAATCTGGACTTTCTCTTATTGCTCTTAGGTTGCAGGGAATCTGTGTGCACCGGCTAAATTAGAATGATCCCAGCGCTCCGAGGCAGACCGGATCTGGTACTAGATCAGTGCGGCCTGTTATTGATGCCTGTGGAGAGGCAGGGTGGGGAACTGATCCCAGGCTCAGACACAAAGGAAGCACTGTGAGGCTGCATCCAGCCAAGACGTCTTCTAGGAGAAAGGTGAAGCAGCACAGCGGCTCTGGTCCGCAGGCTGTTAACATGAACTTTTTCTCATGTCAGGCGGGAAACCAACGTTCTGACTCATTTTGTCATCTAAGGGATCATTTTGGTCATGATCAGAGTGAGGTGGGCTTCGTACTGTGATGAGAAGCTGTAAACAAGGTTTTTCTCACCTTCTTCTGTTGAAAAAGGGCCATCCTTTCATTTCTACGTGTTTCAAACAGCAAGATGTTCACCAACAGGAAACCAAGTCACTGATTTGGCTTAGTCACCCTTATTCTACTAACTCTGTGGTGTAGAAATGTATTTAACACCTCATCTGTTTTGACTTCTATGTCTGAAATGATTCCTATTAGCAAACATTTTAATGTCAACATAAAAATAGTTGTTTTGTTTTTTAGTAGTGTCGTAGTCAAGACCAGACCAACCGCAACAAAGGAGCACCAAGTGTAGGCCAAGACTTTAAGTGGATGAGACAAAGATCAAGACCTTTAGTGGACGAGACCAAGACCCAAACTTCTAGAGGACAGGACCAAGACCTAGAGCTGTAGAGGATGAGAACAAGACCTTTAGTGTACGCGACTAAAATCTTTAGAGGAACGAGACCAAGATCCATAGAGGACGAGACCAAGACCTTTAGTGGACGAAACCAAGACTAAGACCTTGATTGGATGAGACCAAGACCAAAACTTTTATTTATTTTATTTTTTTTTATTTATTTATTTTTTTTTTACAGTGTCCTGTCTGGCAATGAGGCAATAGGAATAATTGTCTTGATACCAAAAAGAGCCCAACAGATTTTACTTTTCACAAGTGTAGCGGTATGGCAATTGCCATATTGCTCCACTTGTTTCATGCATATAAATTGCTTTATTATAAATATGCAGGGAGTTTTGCAGATTATATGGACACTGCACTAAGTAGAGCAGAAAAACAGAAGAAGAAAGGGGAAAAAGAAAAAAAAAGAGAAAAGATGAAAAGAATGAAGAGATAGAAAAGGAGATAATGACTAAACATTTTCAGTCTGCTTCATCACCTGTAACGAGATGAAAAAAGAACAGCACAACCAACAGACATGGTGCACGAGATATACAATAAAGCAACACCTTGAAACTATCGCTAAAGTAATATTATTAAGTCTGACATGTACTCTGTGTTACCTGAAGATACGGATGAGGACTTTCTGTATGGAAGTGAATCTCTGAGTACCTGAAGCCAAGCACCTGTAGTTGTTTGTGAGGGTGAACTTGTGCATGTAAAGTTTATCCATAGAAAAAATGCTCAATAGTGGTTGTGGAGGCGGAGAGGCACACCCCCAGAGCACTGAGTCCAGCCGCCGGGAGACCCAAAGCCCCAGGCGCCCAAAGGGACCCCAGAGTGAAGGCTCCAAGGAGGGCCAGCCCGGGAAATCAGACCCCCACCAAGGGAGGAGGAGAGACAGCCCCGAGGGAAGCCCCCAGCCACGCCATGCGGCCCCCAGGGGGGGGCAGCGCGGGGATGAGTCTGCGAGCTCCACCAGCAGCGGCCAACCTGAAGTAGGGCGGGGCACCAAACACGCCCCCCGGCACCGACGGCGAAATGCCCCGGCCCCACAGAGCACAGAAACACACCCCCCCCCGGCACCAAGCCATGGCGACCGGCTGCAACACCCAACACGACTGCGCCACCCAGGAAAAGCGCCACGGAACCCCCCAAAGCGCCCCCAGGCCAAAAGCGGCGGCCTAACCCCACCAAGACCCGATGCACAGCGGCGCACAGAAACAACCCAAGAGCAGAAAGCATGTCTCCGACCGCCAAGAAGAGCAGACCGCAGCGGCGCAACCACCCCTCCCAGCAGCCCCCGGCCAGCGCAAAAGCCAGCTCCCACACGGACGCAGCAAGAGCAGCACAATCACGTTTATCCCCCCCCCCCCCTCCACCACCCGCACCAGCCTCAATAGCCACTCCCCCACCCCACCATTCCCGCAGCCTCACCCACCACGATCAGCGTGAACAAAGCAGCTCCACCATGCCTCCAAGTGGGAAAACCCACCCGAAAGTCCTCAAGCAACACCCAGACCCACCCTGAAGTGAATCCGTCCCGGGCCCAGGGGATCCGAGGCCCCAGGGGCACCCAACCCCCAGACAGGAGCCCCAGCAAGGCCCCGGCTGGCCGGGGCCTGCGGAGAGAGACGCCAGGAATGAGCCAGTAGCCAGCCGGGCATCCACCCCCTGACCCGAGCTCCACCAGTGCACCGGCGAGCCCGATGCCAGCCAGCGGAGGGAGAGCAGGACGGGGGGAATGGGCTCCGACTTGAGATGTATTTGGGAGAGGGGGTAGTTGAGACCCCAACCTGGGAGAGAAAAAACTATTTCAATCACGCCTTCCCTCCCTAGTGCCCCCACTCACGCCACAGAAAAAACACAAAAAACGTGGACACACATTCACACATAACACTCGCATCCAATAATACCAGGACAAAGACCAAAACTTTTAGAGGACGAGACCAAGATCCATAGTGGACGATACCAAGACCAAGACCTTTAGAGGATGAGAGCAAGACCAAAACTTTTAGAGGATGAGACAAAGACCCTAGGAGGATGAGACCAAGACCTTTACTGAAAGAGACCAACACCTTTAGTGGACGAGACAACAGTGGTGTCAAAAGTACACACATTTCTTATGTAAGTAGAAGTATAGATACTGCAGTTTACAAACACTCTGGTAAAAGTTGAAGTACCACCTTGACCTCTTTACTCAAGTGAAAATGAAAAAGTATGTGCTCCAAAAAACTATTTAAAATATAAAAGTATAAAGTAACCTTTAAAACAACAGCCAGATGCCACTATATGAACTGAAAGCTCAATTTTTCGACTATTTCAAAAAATTCTTTGAGATAGGGCCAAGGATGAGGGAGGTCTTGTTGGTCTCCATCTCCATCTTCCGATACGCTCTCGCTTGTGTCAGACCTTTCAGACATTTTGACATTTTTTTCTGAATCCGACATTGTAGCATGGCATAGACAATTCACGTTTGTAGTTTAAAGAACACCTGCTTGCTTCTGGTTATTTGCTTTGGCGTCAGCACAAATTTGATGAATAGCTAACCAATGAGTGTTTGCCTTATATGACTCATCCAATTACACTAGTTTTCACTAGATGTGGATGGCGCCAGTTATCTGCATTGGATGGAGCACATGACAGTAAATAAATAATTATAAACATCAAACCCGAAGCCAAAGTAATGACTAACATTTGTTTTAAAATATACGGAATAGAAAATACAGATACTTGTGTAAAAATATGTAATGAGTAGAAGTCAGAAGTAGGAAGAAAAAAATAAGTAATGGAGTAAAAGTATACTTACCTAAAAAGTGCTGATGAAGGATTTCTCAGTCATGGAGGTCAAAGTCATTGTGTAAAAATTCAAAAAATATCCACTGGACTTGGTTTTCAAGATTTGAAGACGTTTCGCCACCTCTCAGGAAGCTTTCTCCAATTCAAATGTCTGTGGATCACTTGGTGAGTTTGAGTTTTTTTATATAGACAAGCGCCTTGTATTGCTTGGAAACATGCAATGGTAACGATGAATGGGTCGCGTTAGTTCCATCGTTAGCCTGTAATATCTGAACCTGTCTATGATTCTAGGGGTGGGTGGTCGTTAAAGGGGGATTGCCATTAAGGGGGATTGTCTCCTGTAATACCTGAAACCTGTCTATGATTGTTAGGGTTGGTCGTTAAGAGGTATTGTTCACACGGCTGGAGGCGGGTAGGTCCCTCGTTCACTCTACTGTGATGGGGTGGGGGGTTTGGTGATATCTGGAAGGGATCATTTCTATGATTGAATTGTATGTTTTTGGAAGCTGGAATCTGGAGTCCACCACCTCTGTTTAAAGTTGGTTTTCTCTCTTAACATAGATGGCTTCCTTCACGCCCTCAAACCACCTTAGGTGGTTTTGAGAAGCCCAAGGTAATTAGATTAATCATCCGGCTTCAAAAACATACAAAAACATACAATTTCAATAAATGACTCCCTTCCAGATATCGCCAAACCCCCCACCTCATGACACAGAGGAGCGAGGCCACGGCTCCAGCCCGATGATGCCACCTCTGCGACCAACCATCATGAGCAGGTTTCAGGTATTACAGGGAACTCCCCTAATGGCAATCTAAGCTTAGATAGGCCCCACAAGACCGTAGACGGGTTCAGATCGTACCGGCGCGATGGAACTAGCGACGCTAAGCCGGTTACCATTGCATGTTTCCAGCGATACAGGCGTTGTCTATACTCGCAGCTTCACTGGATCCAGAACATTTGAATTAACTCCCTGTGTGAAAGCTCCTGAGCCGGAAAAGTGTGCTAAAAGGTGTGCTTAAGTACTTAAGTAACAAAGTATTTGTGCTTCGTTACTTGACACCTCTGCAAGACAAAGACCTGTAGAGGATGAGACCAAGACCTTTAGTGGACAGAGACCAACACAGAAGAACTTTTGTAGGAAGGGACTGTTGGGTTTTATTATTTATACACATCATGTGCACTGTTAATTTTGTTAGTCAGATTAGACAGAGGCGAGAAGGCCTTCAACTTCACATTGTGGATATCCCGCGATTATTATGCAGGGAGGTCATCCTAATCAAGGCACAGCCAACCGTGTCTCTAAGAGTACAGGATATGGAGAAAACATCTTGGAGCAGGATCTGACCCAGGAGAACTGCTGTATCTGTAACCCGAGAGATAGAGAGCAACCTGCATGGAGTTCAAGACATGGATGGCGTGTGTCGGTTTCTGATACGGACAGCTAGCATCCACATGATGCAACACAGACTCAGAAGGTATAAGAAGCAGGGGAGATGACATTGTTAGAGGGCTCAAACTTTGCGGGGCGGCTTTAGCGGGGCGTGTTGATGAACCCTACAGCTGTGCATAGCTTCGAAGCACTTTTCTCCTGTCCTGTAACGACCTGATCTGGAATAAACTCTGTTACTTTTTTACTCCTTTTTTATAGTGCTTTTTTCATTATGGTTTTACCAGAGTTTGAGTTAAGAGTAGTAAATAACTTGCTCCAGGAAAAGAACGGTGAAAAGAAGGCCGGGAGCTACAGCCTTCCTTACAAGGGGACAAATCCTTCTCACTTTAACAAGACCAAGACCAAAACATATAGCGGACCCTTAGAGGCCGAGACCAAGACACTTAGTCAGATGAGACAAAGAGACAGAAAGAGAAAAGCCATTAATCTTAAAGAAGTTTTTTTAATCACCATTTTCAAAGACACTCTGAGACTGTTTCTCATGTCAGGCAGGAAACCAACAAGACGTCACTCTGATTCTGAGCTCATTTTGGTCATGATCAGTGAGCGGTGGGCTTCATACTGTGATAAGCAGCTGTCAACAAGTTTTTTTCTCACCTTCTTCTGTTGAAAAAGGGCCATCCTTTCATTTCTACATGTTTCAAACAGCAAGATGTTCACAAACAGGAAACCAAGTCTGTGCTTTGGCTTAGTCACCCTTATTCTACTAACTCTTTTGACTTTTATATCTGAAATGGTTAAGATTAGCAAACATTTTAATGTCAACATAAAAATTATAGGTTTTTTTTGTAGTAGTGTCGTGGTCAAGACCTAACCAACTGGGACCATGTAGCACTGAGTGTAGGCCAAGACTTTTAGAGGATGAGACCAAGACCCTCAGTGGATGAGACCAAGACCAAGACATTTAGAGGACAAGACCAACGGCAGGACCTTTAGAGGACGAGACCAAGGCCAAGACTTTAAGAGGACCAGACCAAGGCCAACACATTTTGAGCACAAAACCAAGG
The DNA here is from genome assembly GCA_018398635.1 of Cyprinodon brontotheroides. Taxonomy (NCBI): domain Eukaryota; kingdom Metazoa; phylum Chordata; class Actinopteri; order Cyprinodontiformes; family Cyprinodontidae; genus Cyprinodon; species Cyprinodon brontotheroides. Next base: position 2,588,964 of record JAGKQL010000057.1, read on the forward strand.
CCAAGACCTTTAGAGGATGAGACCAAGACCCTTAGTGGACGAGACCAAGACCAAGACACTTAGAGGACAAAACTGAGGCCAAGACCTTTGGAGGACGAGACCAAGGCCATGACTTTTAGAGGATGAGACCAAGGCCAAGACCTTTAGAAGACAAGAGCAAGGCCAAGACTTTTAGAGGATGTGACCAAGGCCAAGACCTTTAGTGGACGAGACCAAGGACAAGACTTTTAGAGGATAACACCAAAGGCCGAGACATTTTGTGGATGAAACCAAGGCCAAGACTTTTAGAGGATGAGACCAAGGCCAAGACCATTTGTGGACGAAACCAAAGCCAAGACTTTTAGAGGATGAGACCAAGGCCAAGACTTTTAGTGGACGAGACCAAGACCAAGACATTTAGAGGACAAGACGAACACCAGGACCTTTAGAGGACGAGACCAAGTCCAAGACTTTAAGAGGACCAGACCAAGGCCAACACATTTTGAGCACAAAACCGAGGCCAAGACCTTTAGAGGATGATACCAAGACCCTTAGTGGACGAGACCAAGACCAAGACACTGAGAGGACAAAACAGAGGCCAAGACCTTTAGAGGATGAGACCAAGGCCAAGACATTTAGAGGATGAGACCAAGGCCAAGACCTTTAGAGGATGAGAACAAGACCAAGACCCTTAGTGGACGAGACCAAGACCAAGACATTTAGAGGACAAAACCGAGGCCAAGACCTTTAGTCGAAGAGACCAAGGCCAAGACTTTTAGAGGATGAGAACAAGGCCAAGACATTTTGTGGATGAAACCAAGGCCAAGACTTTTAGAATATGAGACCAAGGCCAAGACCATTTTTGGACAAAACCAAGGCCAAGACTTTTAGAGGATGAGACCAAGGCCTAGACCTTTAGTGGACGAGACCAAGGCCAAGACTTTTAGAGGATGAGACCAAGGCCAAGACCTTTAGTGGACGAGACCAAGGCCAAAACTTTTAGAGGATGAGACCAAGGCCAAGACCTTTAGTGGACGAGACCAAGACCAAGACTTTTAGAGGATGAGACCAAGGCCAAGACTTTAAGAGGACGAAACCAAGACCAAGACCTTTAGAGGACGAGACCAAGGCCTAGACTTTTGCTAGGAAGCTAAAGCTAGCAAAAGTCTTGAAATACCTGAGGGACATTTCAAGACTTTTGCTAACTTTAGCTTCCTAGCAACAGTCTTGAAATGTCTCACAGGTATTTGAAGACTTTTGCTAGTTTTAGCGTCCTAGCAAACATTTTATCTGTATATGTGTATTATCATTCTTTAGTAATTAAGAATAGAAATAAGTACTTTTAGTACCATGATTAAATTATTTATGGATGAATATCTGCTTAAACATGCGCTGATGAGCCAATCGTACGGATCGTGCTTCCGGTACGGATGGGTAGTGACAAGCTCCTCTAAAATCTGAGTTTGGACTCTAAACATCCTCCTACTGATAAGGAGCCTCATGTATGAAGCCCAAAAAGCCTGTGGTGTAATATTTATATATAAATCATGGGGCGTATAAAAATTAGCTTTGCAAGAGAGGGTGCCGCAATCGTCGCAAAACTTTCCATTAAGCAGAACAAGCTAACAGGCGTTAAATCTTCCCCAAATAAACTGAAATCTAACTTTGAATCCTTTCATGCACGAAGGTCCTGGTTCTGCTTGATGGAGATGCTGAATTTATCCCCCATTAAATTAAAGTCCAGGATCCCTCTCTCCGTAACGACAGGACAGGTCTATTAGCAAACACCCAATAAATCCTCTTCTGATGCTCTTATTTTGATAGTCACAAACTCTTCCATCAGCTGAAATGCAGGACAGTAAAATGTGAACTCTTGCTGTGAGGTTTCTCAGTCAAGCAGGAACAAGGAGTTATAAGTGCCTTGCTCAGAGGCATGTGTCACTAGAAGAAGCTCCCGGTTCTGATTTAAAGCTACAGCCACTTTGCTCTAACAGAAAATCTTCTAACCACAAGCATGGAGGACAGATTAGCCCCGCCCCCCTGCAGGAAGACTTTGAAGGTCATGCTGGAACACAAAGAGGAGTCCCTGTTCCCCTGGACTAACGCCGTCCCTCCTTAAGTTCTGCTGAACTGGGTCAGGTTCCAGCTACAAACGTCTTTCTGCAGCTGGATGCCGTCTCAATCAGAGCAAAGAGGAGCAGCAGATGTTCCCAGAAAGCATCTGATCTCCCAAACACTTGGAGATTCAAGGCCTGATAGAAAAACTAGCCCGGCCGGACGTTCTCAGACTGTCAAACCGACACAAACAGGAAGAGGTTTGGAAGGTTTTCCTGTTAGTTTCAGTGAGACGGTTTACCAGGAACTAGTTAACTGATTTTATCTGCAGTGGACGTGTCCTCAGACTTTGTTTAACCCGTCCTGCAGAGGAGTCACCTTGTCCTGCACCGCTTTCCTTCTCTTCCTGTCCTGCCTTCTACTCCTGCTTCCATCTATGGAGTCAGAAAGGAGTCAAAATGTTTGTAAAATTATTAATCTTAGCTGAAACTGAAAAAAAAAATAGAAGTTGAAATTTAATATCAAATGTCTACCTTATAATGTGAGAAACTAAAAAAACAGCAAACATAAAATGATAAGAATTTCTTTTCTTTGTTGTAATTTCAGTTTTTATATTTTCAGATTCAAATCCATTTCTTTTTTTTTAGTTTCAAACTGCTTTTTCACTGCTTTTACACTTTCAAATCAGTTTTTTTTCACCTTCTGATTTTGACCCCAATCTGACAGGAGTGGGCGGGGAAACATGATTGACAGCTTGCTGCAGCGCTGGAGACAATATATATCGTAATTTTTTACACATAGTGTATACAAAACTAAATTTCATTTTCTTACAGCTTTCAAACAGTGAATGAGAATGAAAAGCATGAAAATGTCTATTTCCTAAAGTGCAGCAGTGATCAAACCCTTTCCATGTTGCATTCATGAAATGTGGGAACTCCAACTATTTGCTCAAGTAGAGTTAGCGGAGTTCCCCCAGTTTTTGAATGCAACATGTAATGGGACATAGCTCCAGCGCTGCTTCAAGCTGTCAATCACGTTTCCCCGCCCCCTCACTTTACTTCATTTTTTCTTTTTTTACTTTTTCTTAATAAATTATGATGGGGATGAAGGATTTTACTATATAAATAAAAGAAAAAAAGAAAAAAACTGATTTGAAAATGTAAAATAAAAAAATCCTGAAATTGAAAAAGCTATTTGAAACAACAAAAAGAAAATAGAAACTGAAAAAAAGAGATTTGAATCTGAAAAAATAAAATCTAAAACTAAAAAAAAGAAAAGGTTTTTTAACACACTAAACTGAATTGTGAGTTTTTCAATTTAAGGGGAATAATTTAGATCTAATTCTTATTATTTTATGTTTGCTTTTTTTAGTTTCTCACATTATAAGGTAGACATTTGATATTAAATATCAACTTCTATATTTTTTTCAGTTTCAATTAAGATTCATAATTTTACAAACATTTTGACTCCTTTCTGACTCCATAGATGGAAGCAGGAGTAGAAGGCAGGACAGGAAGAGAAGGAAAGCGGTGCAGGACAAGGTGACTCCTTTGCAGGACGAGTTAAACAAAGTCTAAGGGCACTTTGAGTGCAGGTTAAATCGGTTAACTAGTTCCTGGTAAACCGCCTCACTGAAACTAACAGGAAAACCTTCCAAACCTCTTCCTGTTTGTGTCGGTTTGACAGTCTGAGAACGTCCGGCCGGTCTAGTTCCTCTATCAGGCCTTGAATCTGACTCTTAACTCCATCAATCTCTTTCTGAATCCACTCTATCTGCATGGCTGCATACAAATCCCCGTGCGGATGCTAGAGATTAAAGTAAACTAGACGTTTAATTAGTTTTCCCTTCTCCCTCCAGCCTCCTTTAAATGAGAGAATCTGGAGACGAGGGCTGCAGTGTCCTTCAGAGGTTCACCTTTGACCCCAGAGGAACAACCTACAAGACGTCACCTGGACGGATAAACAGGAAGTTTTCTTTTAAAGAGTGATGTGCTGAAGGTTGGTTAGCTGAAGGTCTCGTTACCAGCAGCGGCCCTGTTTTCACTAACAACAGAACATTTCCATGTGCCAGACACTGTGTACCTGCACACACTTTGCAGGGAGTCAAATTGCAGCGGATGCCTGGTGCCCTCCAGATGTCAGCGGTGACGGAAAAGTACCGTCAGAGCCCACGCTTCTGCAGGATTAAACCACTGACCTCCCCCATCTGCAGCCCGCTGCGACGCTTTCTTTTTTGTTCTAATGTTCTGAGATAAAATGCTGATGCAGCAGCTGCTGGGTGAGCGGGGAATGAGTTCACTGCGCTAAGTATAGACACGATGTTTCCCTCGCACACTCAAATGTCTGATTTGCATCAGGATAGTCTGAGTCCACGCAGAGGACTAACAAACATCCCTCTTAGCCAAAAACATTCCTCCAACTGGGTTTTAAGGAGTTGCTGGCATGAATTAAGCAGCCAAAGGGTATTAATTATGATTTTAGACATTAAAAGAGAGTAAAGGAGAAGCTGGAATGTCTTCACCTTCATTGAAAGGCTTTTTTATGGGATATAAAACATCCAGATTCGTCCGGATCTTTGTGTCCGTCATGATAACTTAGTGAGGTCACTGGATGATGCAATCAGGTCCTTACAGTAAGCAGCTGACTGCTCTCTCCTCTCTGCTTTATCATGTCTGCAGAACTGGGATTGTGCCATCTAGTGGCTGGAAACTGCACTTCAGCTGCCCTAGTCTGCTTCTACCAGCTGAGGGACCACAGCCCTGGGAAAATAACTCAAAAATAATCTATTTAATCTTTATTTAAAACTCCCTATTGAACCAAAGGTTAAAGAAACACACTTTAAACCATTCAAAGATATACTAAGAAGTCGCTTTAATTAATGTTTATTCTGTGAAAGTGAAGTAGAAACGATAGACTGTGTCTTCCATGTTGGACCAAATAAAAAGATTGCACTTCCTGAGTCCATGTCTATAGATGTGGTAAGCTTTGGAGTGTAAAACAGAGAGAAAAAACAAACAATGAAGCTCTGTTGTAATGTTTTGTTTGGTCAAAATCTTTAATCCCAAATAAAGATGGAAAAGTGGAGGATGATTAACCTCACATTATGGGGTAAAATTAATTAAATTAAGATGATAGTCTGCACTCAATTTAATGACATCTCTATGATGATACCAGTACAGATTTTGTGGAATGCAAAAAGGACAAGAATTAAGCTTCAAAAACGGTTTGCCTCACGGTATATTGGTGGACTGGCCCTTTCAAACGTGGAATAATATTAGATTGCCTTTGTGATGAATAAGATGATAAGGCTCTGGGGTACTGGTGGTTTTAAGCCTGGTTGGGTCAATATAGAAGAAAGGCCCCTCTGGTGTTGTAGAATATGTCACAGAAAACTCAGGCAGTGGGTATTTCACATTATAAACAAAGCTACTTGTCTATATGGAACAACCCTATGTTTCCATGGCAATCTTTGTTGGAGAAGGGCACACGAACTGTCCAAGATCTATAGAGATAGGATATTTATGTCTTTTGAGGAACTTAAACAACAATTTAACTTAACTGACAAGAAGACAAGTGATGCAGGAGATTTTTAACGCTCCTATTTCACATGTACACTCTGCCCCTGTCTTCTATAACAAAATGTCAAGAATCCAGAACAAAATGTGTGAAAATTTAAAAATGATCTGGCAGAAAGATCTTGATACAGATACTGATGAAGCTGTGTGGGAAATATTATTTCAAATGTGGGAGGGGCTGAAAGGGATGCGAGAAATACATGTATTGATTACAAAATTGTACATAGGTATGATATTACACCCAGAAAGCTATACTGAATGGGTCTAATAAAGGATAATAAATGTTGGAGGTGTAATAAAGTGGTAGGTACACTTCTCCATGCACTATGGGATTGATAATGCCCTTTGGAAGGCAGTTTTGGAAACATTTGAGGACTGGTTCAGTCAACCGTTACCAGAATCTGCACAATTCTGCCTCTTAGGAGAGAAGTCATTGATTCCAGAGGGTATTCCAAAAGCTGAAGGTAGACTAATGATGACAGGTTTTCTGGTAGCGGCTAGAATTTTCTTGGTAAATGGAAGAGCCCACATAGACCAAAAAATTAAGGAATGGCTTCAACTAATGTCAGAGAGAGCAGCTTATGAAGTCATGACTTCCAGGGTGCAGAAGGAGCCGAGTAAAGATCCCAATCATGGGTGGATTTTCATTACAGTCTTGGTATAGATTCTTAACGGATCTGGGATGTGTTGTATACTGTGCGTATGTGTATATTAATATTAAAGTAGATTAAACATTAATATGTTTGGTAATAGATCATTGATGAGTGCTGTCATCTTCTGTGTTGCTGCCGATGTGTATTTGTGTGTTTTAGTTTCTTAAAAGCAAAATTATATAAAAAAAATTTAATGACAAAAACAATAATCATAAAAGAGAGCTGAGATCATTCACCGTTTTTATCTGAATTCAAGTTCTATGTGAAATCTCTGAAACATATTGAATCATATGAAAACCTGACTGAAATATTAATGTAAGTTCCCACTGATTTATACCAATTGTTACATGAATCTCATTGTTGCTATTTTAGTTATTGTTTATTTATTATTTTATCATTACTTTGTATTTTCATTTCAAAAATCTTCCTCTACTTTTATCTCTATCGAGTTGCATTGTTGCAATGATCTTACTTGTTTGTGCTAACTTTGTTAAAAAAAAAGTATAAACCACTAATCTCTATTCATTCACTGGATTGCTGAACAAATTTACGTCACCTGCCACCATGTTGGTACTCCCCACTCTCACAGAGTCGCGGCATAAAAATGGCTGTAATGCAATGCAATCACCATAATAATGTAATAAATCGATCTGTATTATGATGAATTTTTGATGAATTTATGTTTATTTTAAAAGGTTTAAGTCCCCCTGGAAATGAGAACTTCATCATTGTTCGATGCTGTAGCGCACAGATTGTTTACATTGAGACCAGTCTAACTAGGGAGTAACAATATGGCGACTGGTGGCTTCACTTCAACCCCATACAACCAACAGGCAATCAGCAATCCAGTGAATAAATAGCAGTGGTTTCAATCATAGACATTATATAAGAGTAGACCCGCATTAACTGTCGCAGCTCAGAAATTATGGGCGCCATCTTGGGAAGGTCGACCTGCTTCTTTAAGCAGAACAGAAGGAGGATGCCTCAGCATAAACACAATCAACAGACTGTTGACATCAGGGCTGGAGGGAGAACTTTGCATGAAGGTATCCGAGGTTTGGAAAACATTACTAAATAAACAGCATCTATATATATGGCGCTCTTAATTTCTGAGCTGAGACAGTTAATGCTCATAGGATGAAGT